>SOZL01000032.1:6210-100761 GCA_009733165.1 Naja naja | reverse complement strand
CAAAAGAAAAGAGGGGTGGTCCTATATATTAAGGAAACAATAAACGCCAGATGTGAGATTCCAAAGTCTCAGCTAAAACAACAGTCAGGAGACACTGTGAACAAGTCCAGGATTTATTGACTTTTGCGCAAAAGACAGCACTCAGTCCTCCTCTTGGTAGAGGCACCAAGGCAATTCAACAGACGATTTTACATATTTTTATACACATCAAAACCCACCACCTCCCACTTTCTCTGCTGCCCCATTGGCTAAAATTGTTGAAATTAATATCAGATGATTCTAGGATGATTTTTAAAATTATGCCTGGATTCACAATCTAGCCATAATGACATGCTTTAACAATTAATCATTTACTTATCATTTGTTCAGCAGTTGCTACATCCTACTCTGTTTACACTAACTGGCTTCTCTTCTGGGTCAACATGACAACTATTCTCAAATGGACGTCTGCTTAAACTTATGCTGAATAGATTTCATCTCATCAGCACTTCTGTCTGTGTTAATGTTTCACCAGGGTTTTTAAGGTTATATAGAAGAGAAACATATAGAAGAGAAATATATTGATCCTTTTACATTTTCCTTTTACAGGAATAATTATTTCTTCTTTTTTACTTCTCACACCAGACAAATTTACATAGACGAAGAAGGGAGAATATTGATGCTGGAGGTAACAATAAATCACAAAGATATACTCTTGATAGCAATATATGCACCAAGTAATAAACAAGAATTTTATGAAAAACTTCATAAGAAAATTATAGAAATGGGTTATGAAAATATTTGTGTGGTAGGAGATTTTAATGCAATTGTAGATGCAAAACTAGATTATAGAAGTAGTAAAGTAGGCAAAAAGACAAGAAAAATTTCTCCCAAGGACTTTCTTTAAAATGCCAGAAGAAGTATCTATTCAAGATATATGGAGAGAAATAAACCCAAAGAAAAATCAATATACATTTTATTCAAATAGTCACCAATCATGGTCAAGAATAGATATGATATGGATGTCACCAGAATTAAGAGCAAATGTACAAGAGATAGAAATAGAATCGAATATATGGGTAGACCATAATCCAGTAAAAGTTAAATAGAAAGGACAAAAGAAAAAATTGAAATGGATGTTGAATCAATCCATATTAAAGGATAAAGAATTTATACAAACAATGGAAAAAGAAATGGATTTCTTTTTTGAAGAAAATAGAAAAGAAGAGACCTCATTACAAAATGTATGGGATACAGTTAAAGCATATTTTCAGGGACTAGCCATAACTTATATAGTAAGAAAAAATAAGAAAAAGAAACAATATCAAAAGACACTAGAAGAAGAACATAAAAGATTAGAACTAGAACTACAGAAAGAACCACAAAAAAGAACCTAAAAATCAAATGGAACTAATAAAACACAAATTAAATCTAATGGGGGAAAAAAGAATTGGCACAAAAAATTAAGCATGCAAACCGAAACTTTTTTGAAAATGCAAATAAACCAGGAAGATGGCTAGTATATAAGCTAAAAAAAGAGAAAGAAAAGAAATTGATGCATAGATTGGTAGATGAGAAGGGAATTTTTCATTATCAGAATGAAAATAAAGAGAAAATAATTCAGGATTTTTATGAAAAACTGTATGATCAAGAGAAAGTCTCAGAAGAAAAAATAAAACAATACTTGGAAAAAGCTGAATTACCTAAAGTGCCTGAAACAATGAAAGCCATGTTAAATGAAAGTATAATGATGAAGGAAGTAACAGAGGCGATTAAGAGACAAAAGAACAACAAAACACCAGGACCAGATTGGTTACTGGCAGAACTTTATAAGTATTTACAAGACATTTTAGGACTGTCAATGTTGGAAGTTTACAACAAAGTATTGTTAGAAGCTAAGATACCAAATACTTGGATAGAAGCAAATATTACTCTTATACAATGGTGGGACTCAAATAATTTAACAACCGGTTCTCTGCCCTAATGACTGGCTGGGTAGGTGTGGCTGGGTGGGCATGTGACTGGGTGGACATGGCCAACTCGACGTCACTCAGGTCAAGAGGGCCTCACCTCTCCTGGCCTCTCCTTGCCACACCCAACCATGCCCCTCCCCTCCCAACCACTCCTTGTCATGGCTGGCCTCACCTCACCTGGCCTCTCCTTGCCATGCCACGCCCGGCCCCACCTTGTGCCTCCCCTCCCAGCTCCTCCTTGTCATGCCCACCTCACCTTGCACATCGCCTGGCCACTCACCTGGCCTCCTGTCCATTTGCCTCATCTCTCGGCCTCCTGCCTCACCTCCTGGCTGTTTGCCTGTCTGGCCAGGAAGACTGTCCCGCACCTGGCCAGATGGACAGTCTGTTATTAATCAACCATGAAGCCAGTTTATCTGACTGCTTTACAAAAAAACTTTTTCAAAAAAGGAACTGCAGTGGCACCACCTCATTGACAACCATATCAGCAAAAAAGCAGTGGCAGCTCACCTAATGCTACCATCTCAGGACTCAAATAGTGATATTGGTTGATACCAGGCAAGGAGTGTCATGCCCCATCATATAACTTTTATATACTGTCGTTGCTCTCTAGCTCCATCTGGTGGCTGGAGAGACAAATACCAAGTACGTTGTTTGAAGCTGACCCCACCCATTTACCCATCAGCCCGCACTCTCAAAACAAGTGCATGCTGGAAGCCAGACTCCATTTCCTTTAGCATTTGGAGAAGGCAGAAACACAAAGATCAATCAATCATTTTATTACAGTCTTAGACCAGGGACCAGAACAAATAAAAACGCTCAGTATATATACAATTAAAACTTCTAGTATAAAATAATAAATGACAACTAAAACCTACAATAAAATCCAGTATGTCAATGATACATGGTCTAATTATACTAAAATTACCATCCATAAACTGTGTGGCCTGTTGTAGGTTCAATGCTAAAAGGGAAAAGACTAAGCAATGCACAGGGTTTGCCCCAATTATTATATAACATCACTATGGTGAAGAAGACACATGTTTGTGTTCTGTGCTGCTGCACAGAGTCTGGCCACCTGCGCTGTAGTTTTGGACTGTTCATCCTTTAGCAGCCACTGAAGATAGGTAGTGTTGGAATGGCCAGGATACCTAGCAGTTATTGGCAGAATATGTTTTTTCATAATCTCTGTATAAAAGGAACATCTAAGGAGCATGTGACCCACAGTCTACACCTCTCCTGAGCCACAGGAACAGAGTCTTTCCGTCAATGGCATCCCTCTATACTTGCTGTACAGGACGGCCGATGGAAGCACATGGCACCATGCGAGCAAGAATACTCTCTGGTGGTTTGCTGACTCCAACTGACCAAGATAGCTGGCAGGAGCAACAACACATCTAATGGCATCTGGAGCCAGAAACAGAAGAGCTCTCCCTAAGTTCACCTGCCTCTCGATGTCCTCCACCCTTTGTTGCAAGGTTTGTCTTGCTAGGTCGTAGTCCATCTTGAGTGTTGAAGCTGGGGAGAAGCCTAGTTTGGCAAGGTTGGAGTCGACAGCCTTGATCCATGACGAGAAGAATTTGTCTTGGAGGATTAATGGAGAAAGACCTTGCAGAAAGAAATTAAGCTTTAGCCAGAGATTTAAGGACGCTATACAAATTCTTGCTTCGACTTTTGTCAATCCTGTCTCCAAGTGCAGAAGTGCATTTGAGACACAACGTGGCATCTGGAGAATTGATCTAATTAATTTGGATTGAATTATTTATTAATTATTATTATTATTAATCTTTATTGCACATTGTCCAAACATTTACACCACATTTCCATTTTTGACAGTACATCAGAGTCAGCTTCTTTTCTATTTACGTAGTAATGCTTTCATTTTTATTTTCAATTCCTGGTATATTTCTCTACTCAATCCTAAACCATTCTATATTACTCCAAATTACCTTTATCCTACATAGGGCTAAAGTAGTCTTATAAATACTTACGTACATAGTCCTTCTACAATTAATGCTGTATATTCTTTCCTTCTAAATTAATCAATTCTAATAATACAATATTATGTTAAAATGAAAATGATTTAATATATATAAATATGTATACAATTCTAATTCTAATTATTCTATATAAATGTATATCCATAAATAATTAAATAAATACAGTATAATTCTACAGGTGAAAATCAAAAAATTAGAATATCATGCAAAAGTTCATTTATTTCCATAATGCAACTTAAAAGGTGAAACTAATATATGAGATAGACTCATTACATGCAAAACAAGATAGGTCAAGCCATAATTTGTCATAATTGTGATGATCATGGCTTACAGCTCATGAAAACCCCAAATCCACAATCTCAGAAAATTAGAATATTGTGAAAAGGTGCAATATTCTAGGCTCAAAGTGTCCCACTCTAATCAGCTAATTAAGCCATAACACCTGCAAAGGGTTCCTGATCCTTTAAAATGGTCTCTCAGTCTGGTTCAGTAGGAATCACAATCATGGGAAGGCTGCTGACCTGACAGTTGTGCAGAAACCATCACTGACACCCTCCATAAGGACGGAAAGCCTCAAAAGGTAATTGCAAAAGAAGTTGGATGTTCCCAAAGTGCTGTATCAAAGCACATTAATAGAAAGTTATGTGGAGGGAAAAGTGTGGAAGAAAAAGGTGCACAAGCAGGGGAATGACCGCATCCTGGAGAGGATTGTCAGGAAAAGGCCATTCAGAAGTGTTGGGGACTTTCACAAGGAGTGGACTGAGGCTGGAGTCAGTGCATCGAGAGCCACCACACACAGACGGATCCTGGACATGGGCTTCAAATGATCAGAAGCGTCTTACCTAGGCTAAAGAAAACAGACCTGGTCTGTTGCTCAGTGTCCAAAGTCCTGTTTTCTGATGAGAGCAACTTTTACATCTCATTTGGAAACCCAGACCCAGTCTGGAGGAAGAATGGAGAGGCACACACTGCAAGATGCTTGAAGTCCAGTTTGAAGTTTCCACAGTCTGTGTTGATTGGGAGCCATGTCATCTGCTGGTGTTGGTCCACTGTGCTTCATTAAGTCCAGGGTCAATGCAGCTGTCTACCAGGAGATTTTGGAGCACTTCATGCTTCCTTCTGCAGATGAGCTTTATGGGATGCTGACTTCATTTTCCAGCAGGACTTGGCACCTGCCCACACTGCCAAAAGCACCAAAACCTGGTTCAATGACCGTGGATTACTGTGCTTGATTGGCCAGCAAACTCGCCTGACCTGAACCCCATAGAGAATCTATGGGGCATTGCCAAGAGAAAGATGAGAGACATGAGACCGAACAATGCAGAAGAGCTGAAGGCCACTATTGAAGCATCCTGGTCTTCCATAACACCTCACCAGTGCCACAGGCTGATAGCTTCCATGCCACGCCGCATTCAGGCAGTAATTGCTGCAAAAGGGGCCCAAACCAAGTACTGAATACATATGCATACTTATACTTTTCAGAGGTCCGATATTGTTCTATGTACAATCCTTGTTTTTATTGATTGCATGTAATATTCTAATTTTGTGAGATTGTGGATTTGGGGTTTTCATGAGCTGTAAGCCATAATCATCACAATTATGACAAACCACAATTTGCACTATCTTGTTTTACATGTAATGAGTCTATCTTATATATTAGTTTCACCTTTTAAGTTGCATTACGGAAATAAATGAACTTTTGCACGATATTCTAATTTTTCGAGTTTCACTGTAAGTATAAAGTATAAGTATAAATATATCAAGCCTGATTTCAAAAACTATATATACAAATTTGTTTAACAATTCATACTATTGTCTATATTTCTGCTATAAAAAAGTTCTTTTCAAAAACATTTTTTTCACTTTTATATTTATACAATATCAATGTTTTCTAGAGATGGGAATAGGAATGAGAAGGATTGGATATGACTTAGTCCATTAATCTTACTGTTGCATCAGCCACTGGCTGTTTCTTAACCCCTGGATGGCAGTCTTTGTCTATTTGCACAGTCACTCTCGCACACTCTTCTCCTTTTCTCCATCTCTCCTGTCATTTCCCCATTAGAGCTTCAATTCCTAAATCACCAAAGCACAGTTCCATTCCAAATCTCAGTCTACAATGTTCAATCTTTCTCGCTTCTTATTTTAATCTCTTCCGTGGCTACTCCATTCTCTTCCCTTCACGTCGCTATTCTGCTCCCACCGCTAAGGTGCCGTCAATCATCAGGGGCACTCCCCCTTCATTTTGGAGACTCACTCTGTCTAAAATACTCTGCAGGTCATGTATTCCCTGCTGTCAAAAACTCACCAATTTCCACCGCTTGCCGCCGCCGCTGCTGTACTGTTCTCTGTAGCGATGCCGGACACTCATGAAATAAATAGACAGAGACCAGGTTCTCGGGATGAGTGACCCCCACTTCATGTTGAGACCACTCTTTTATTAGCTCCTTCCTACATCTTACACAATTAGTCACATGAAGGTAAAAACAAATTCATCTTGTGCTTAAGCAAGCATAATATTATTATAACATGTAGCAGATAAAACCACATCCCTATTCTCATGCTTGCTATTGCTGAATCACTATTGCTAAACTGCTAGCCTGACAATCTTTTTCCCACATCTCCCCTTTTTATTTATTACTGCAGAACGGTTAAATCTAAATATTCTTCATTTTCCTCCAGCACCACTGTGGACCGTCTGTCCTCCTCCTCACTGACTTGCAATGCTTTACGGGGTTCCACATAAACATCCTCGGACATATTGATATCTTGGTAAAGTTTTTTCTGCAAAGCCGGTTTCTTTAAACTTTTCTTAAACAAGTAGCTACCATACTTATTAAATTTGGAAAACATTGCAGGCAACAACATACCCCACTAACAATCCAGCCACTAGGATCAATATTTTTACAAATCCTGCTATCCACCCGCTAGGTAGCCATGACCACAAGGCTCCCCATATGTCCATAGCATTTTCCCCCTGCGGGCGTCACCAGCGGATTATGTTTTATCATATCCTCCATATGCTGAATAGTATGAGTGATATTGGGGCCGTTGTCATGGATATAAGTACAACACATAGCGCCTAGCAATGCACAAACCCCTCCTTTAGCGGCCAAAAGATAATCCAAAGCATATCTATTTTGCAGTACGACTGTTCTAATCTCCTGCATTTCTTGATTGATGGCTTTAGGGTTTTATTGTAAAATTGAACATATGAGTTGTCCAATTGTTAAGTTTATGTAGATCCCGGTAATTCATGGCTGCCCCTAGATTAGGTTGTAATCCTCTAGCTAACTGAGTAGACCAACTCCCTCCCAGAGTTAACCCGAGTCCAAAGATGGAACTTCTCTCTTGTTACGCAGTCGTAATCCCCTAGGCAAACTTTGATTCACCCAAACTGCCAGTGAAACCCATCCCAAGGCACATGTCCCAAACCACCCTCCAGGAATCTCAGGGTATCGTTATGTCCACATAGCCACCACACTTCTCCTAAATACAAAGGCAATAATTTGTTCACGCCCATGTAGCATTAGCCTGTGTGATTATCATTCCTATTACCTGGCACATGTGTGCATTAAGAAACTTCCTGTTGTCTGCTTACAGGATGTTGTGGTTGTTCCTTGGATTATATCACCCTTTGTACAGGTCAGGTTATGCTGTATACATTCACAATCCCGAGTACAATTAAAATTGCAGCTTTGCCTGAGTATAGGCAGGGTTAGTAGAGCATACTATGAGTACATTTGTCCATAAATGTAGCTGCAAAATTTGTGCAAGCAGCAAGCAAAAGGTTACAGTTTGTGGTTATGTGGTTGGAACAGGATATGCAGAAACAGACAGACAGCGCAGCTACATTCTCCACTGCTAATTTCCTTGTATGTGGTTCAGCTTTTACAGAAGCCTGCACACAAGTTTTAATGGCTAACAAAAGCAATTAATGATTTTATAGCAACATCTCCTCCGTTTTTGTTTTTTCAAAGATAGTCGTCTCCTTCTTCCTCGTAGGGTGTGAAGGGTGTTTTGTGCAAGGAGATGTCTTCAAGGGTCTGGTCAGTGGTGTCATCATCTTCATCCTCACTGCTCATGGTGAAGAGATTTTGTTCTGATACATTATCCTGTGGCACGAGTTGATAGGCTGAAAAAGAGAGATAAGCGAACAACAGCCTTCAGGATTGAAACAGCAAGTCCACCTGGAATAAGTCACGGTGTAAGATGGTCTAGGCAACCTCCACGGGGGCCTGAACAGTTCATGCTGCATACTGGGCAAGCAACGGGGCAGTGGATGGAGATAGTAGAGGGCTGAGAGGTCCAGATGGACAAGGTCAACCAGGTGACTTCCTCAGTTCCTAGCTTGAAGGAGGCATGTGGAACAGGGTCGGCAAGCAGGACAGCAGAGGAGACCAGAAGGCACAGGAGTACAGGAAACATCTCCTCCAAATGCTGTGGCTTGTGGCTCAAGGTTACTTCACAAGGTAGGGTCTGGTGTGTCTGATAGGAACCCAAAGCACTCTGTCAGGTAGTTGGATGGCTGCATAACCTCACCCCCAGGTGATGAGATCGGCGGGCCCTTTCCAAGTCAGGTCAGGTAGGCAACGATAGTACACCTGTGGTTTGGGTAAATCTGCAGAAGAGGGAGAGGAAAAATGGCGCTCTACAGCGGTAGTTAGTGGATGGCTGGTTAGATTAACAAAATTCAGAGTATATAAGCATAGGTTCAGGGTATTTTGTATCGCTGGGAGGCCAGGGGGATTTTTCCCCTGTTTCAAATTTCGATTGAGTGCATGTTTAAGTGTCTGGTTGGCACTCTGCCAAGGCTTGGCCCTGGCTATTGTAAGGTATTCCAAATTTGTGAATAATATCCCATAATTACAAAACTCTGACATGGCAGAGCTTGTGTACGCAGGACCATTATCAGTTTTTAGCTCTTTTGGGCGTCCCAACGATGCAAAGGTTCGAATACAGTGATTGAGCACATGTTTAGAGGCTTCGCCTCTCTGAGGAGTGGCCATAATAAACCCTGAAAACGTATCAACGGAAACATGTAGATATTTCCAGGGGCAAAAGGAGCATATTGGGTAACATCCATTTGCCATATTTGGCAGGCCTGTGTGCCTCTGGGGTTGACTCCCATAGGAATAGCAATAGCCTGCTGACTACAAGTGGGGCATTGTTGCCGTATGGCTGCTGCCTCAGCAGCTGTAATACCAAATTGTGTAATGAGCACTTTTGTATTTTTGTGAAAGTATGAGTGGCTTTCCCAAGGTGTTACAGGTTGTAAAGGCAAGATCAAATGCCGCTGCATCGTCTGCCCTATTGTTACCTTCTTGGAGCACACCAGGGAAAGGTTGGTGGCTCCTAATATGAGCAACAAAAATGGACAATTTCTTTCTGCAATTAGGGACTGCAGAGTACAAAATAATGCCAATAAATCAGGTTCAATAGATGGCGATAGGTATGAGCCAAATATTGTTAAAACAATTTGAGAAACATACAAGCTATCAAGAATCAAATTAATTGGGACTTTAGAAAAAGCTGAAATGCCAAAATTGCAGCGGCCAATTCAGCACGCTGTGCAGATTTTTTGTGGTGGCGTTGTTTTTGTCTTAAAAGGATTAAAGAGGGGTTTGGAGATAGCTTGCAGGTATGGTTGCAGGAGAAAGAAAAATAACACATCAGTATTGCAGTTACTAAACAGATAAATCAGTTTCAACAAAATGGAGCCACAACAGATGAGAAAAGGAAAAAACTGATTCAAATGCTTCAGGAAAAGGATGAACAGATAAAATCATTTAAACACACAGTAAATGCAAGGATGAAACTTTTCTTGTAAATGAACTTAGAACATTCGTTAATAACCCTGGGTTTTTCTTAAAAGCACAGAGAGGAGAGAAAATTTAACTCTTCCTCATCCGGTCCAATTGGCCAGATCAGACCAGAAGAAGACAATCTCTCAGTGTTTTTAATTCTTAACAATTTAAAATTAATATCCGAAGGGATCAGAGACACTTAACAGTTGCAACAGTTACCTCTAGAACACACAAAGTCTTAGACACACACACGTGTGCGCGCGCACACATACCCACACACAAAGACACAGAGAAAATAAAACTCTGAGGTTTACACACACACACTGATCATTCCCACAATAAATCTCTCAGTTAAATTGGGAAGGCATAAATCTTAAGGAACAAACCATATGGTAGCATAGAAGATAAAGAGACAGATCTTTTAAGACTTTTAGAGGCAGAAGCACGATGTGGAGCACTTGAACTCCTGCTGCATTTTGAGTATACTCCATATTGTAAACATTACTACCTGCTTTCACAGCTGCCTCTAGAAGTTGAGCTAAATCTAATGCTGACCCGGATGCCACCAATGGTGTTAACAGTCGCTTACAGTCCACATTTGCATTTTCAACTGCTAGTTTTAAAAGCAACTCCTCTTGGGCTTGTGGGTTATTAATTTGTCGCTCAATAGCTAGTTTTAACCTATCGATAAAAGCCCCATAATTTTCCCCATTTTGTTGCTTAATGTTAGCAAAACTCTTTCCTCCTTCTTTTCCTTCCACTTTACTTAATGCCACAAAGACGGCCAAAATAATAATTGGATAAGCTTCATCAGGCAAATCTTTCTGTTGATCTACTGCAGTGAATTGCCCTGACCCATAGATTTGATGTGGAATAATTTGTGCTGTCCCTCTGGCAAGGGCTTGTTGCTTATAGTGAAAGTCAATACTACATATTGGGAGGAGTAAGTAGCATTTTAAATAAAGCCTTCCAATCTGCGGGTATCATAAGATTCCCCAATCCCAAAGCTTCTAACAAAGCCTTGGTATAATGACTATGTATGCCATAATCGGCAGTTGCCTGTTTTATCTGTTTTAATGCACTCAAAGGGACCGGCTTCCAAATCCTTTGAGGATTCAGTTGTGCATCCATGTGTACTTGAACAGGGAACGCTTCCAATCCTTCCACATCTTCTAACCCAAACTCTCCCTTTTCTAACCCTTCCAAGATAGTTTGCTGGATGGGCGATGCTAATCCCTTTCCCCCCAATTCTTCCATTTGTCGGAGTTGATGTTCAGTGGGGGGGAAACTCTGGTGCTGATGGGTGATCTAATGACTGAGGCAGCCCACAACACCGTGATTTACTCTCCTCCTTTGGCTGAACTACTTGAGGAGAATATGGGGGTAACTCTTCCCCTATTAAAGATGTCAATTCCATAGGATTTTCATGTGTAATTAAAATCTCCATCAATTTTCTCCACGCCACCAACTGCTCTGCTGGAGCCCTGGGCACTTGATGCATGGCTTTCCCAATTTTCTTCCATGTTGATACCTGCAGACTACCTGCCTCGGGTAGCTTGGGAATTGTTGCCATAAATATATTAGTAACTTTCTAATGTCATTTCTGTGGATCTTAATCCCAACACTTTTAACAGAGTCCGCTAACTTCTCTAATTCCTGGATATGCTGTTCCTGCACCCTAGAGAGTTTTCCTCCCATACTGCACTGTGATCAGTTCTGTCCAGCAGAACTGATGAGAGCTCATATACCTTCTGGTGAGCAATATAGAAGAGGGATACGTACCTGACCGTAATCAGATCACGTCGGGTCACCACTTGTAGCGATGCCGGACACTCACGAAATAAATAGACAGAGACCAGGTTCTCGGGATGAGTGACCCCCACTTCATGTTGAGACCACTCTTTTATTAGCTCCTTCCTACATCTTACACAATTAGTCACATGAAGGTAAAACAAATTCATCTTGTGCTTAAGCAAGCATAATATTATTATAACATGTAGCAGATAAAACCACATCCCTGTTCTCATGCTTGCTATTGCTGAATCACTATTGCTAAACTGCTAGCCTGACAATCTTTTTCCCACAGTTCTCACTTCTTGCTTCCTTCTTCTTCAATTTGGGCCGTCATGCCTCCAGGTCTGCCATGAAGGCTGGCCTTTTCCACGTTGGGTTTGAGAGTTTCTTAATGCAGCGGGAGACTGCACCTCTCCACGCTGCCTCCGAGGATTCCCTTCTCCATCGCCTGTCCCTCCCGGACTGAACCTTGCCTTAAAAGGCCACCGATTGTGAAATATCAAGCAAAGGGAGCTGAGCACTATCCCTCTGCACCGCCATGTTGTGACGTCACTGCCGGAAGTCCTGAATTGAATTATTTCTAATGGTGTAAAGCATGAAGCTGAGGGTCCGAGCAAGGTCCCATAAAGAAGCTGTGCTAGTGACTTGCCCAGAAAAAGCTTAATTGTGGCAGGGACATAATATCCTCACTTTGTGCGGAAAAATTTAAGAATGGCGCTCGCTGATCTTTGCCCAAGGCAGCTGTATATTCTCCATGTGCTTTTCTTGAACCATTGGCCTGAATGACCACCCCCAGACATTTGAAGGAGGTTACCTGCTCTATTTTGTGGCCATTTAGATACCATGAATGAAGTTTTGGCCTTTTTGCAAGGGCCATGATCTTTGTTTTCTCATAAATTATGTCCAGTTTATTGTAATTACAATATTGGACAATGGCTCGCAAGGCTCTTTTAAGCCCTACTGGTGTCCTCGAGAGGATCACAGCCAGGGGTGGGATTCTACCGGTTCACACCGGTTCGGTACAACAGGTTGTTACAGTTCCTGGTAGTTTGGAGAATCGGTAAAATGGGCCTCTGGCTGGCCCCACCCCTCTCCACCCACTTCTCTGCTCCCTGCCCAGTCAATCCCTATCACACATGCGCAACATCGTGCGCATGCGTGACATGCCTGCAGCCTGTTTTTACCCACCCACCAGGCCAGCCATTGCTGTCTGCCTTTTGCTGCAGTGAAAAGCTTGCAAGCCCCATTCCCTTCGGGAAACTGCTCCTGGGCAGCAGAGAAGCAGCCCGATTGAATCCTGTTTCTCTCTGATGCCCAGGAGCCGTTTTCCGAAGGGAGGGGGGCTTGCAAGCTATTCGCTCTGCCGGGTGAGTCTCTCCCAGCAAGAGCACATGAGAGAAGCAGCCCAGAGACAACACGAGCCTCTCCACTGATCTGCCTCCTCACAGGAAAACCTGCAAGTCACACTAGCACTTCCCTCACTGTCCCTGGGCCTCCCCAAGCTTCACCTAGCCATCTCCGGGGCTCCCCGAACCTCGCCCAGCCTACCTACCTGATCCCCCATCCCTGGGCTTGGCTGGCTGGCTTCCCCACCAGTGCAGCCCCATCCCCAGGCTTGGCTGGCTGGCTAAGCCGCCACATGGTGCTCTCCCAACTCTCCTTACCACATGGCGGCTGTGGCGCAGTGAGCTGGTGTTCTGACCGGTAAGGTGGTGGACCCAGCTGCCTCCCATAAGCAGGGCCATCGCTGCCACTTATGTGAGGCCACCAAAGCCAGGTCCTCCACCTCTGCAACCACGGAGGTGTTTTGCGAGGTCCGGGGGGCAGGTGTGCAAAGCACCACTGCAGCCACTTACACAAGGCCGCCAGAGCCAAGATCGCTGCCTCTGCCACCCACGGATGTGTTTTGTGAGGTCCAAGGGGCAGGTGTGCATAGTGCCATTGCTGCCGCTTGTGCAAAACCGCCAGAGCCAGGTCCTCTGCCTCTGTCACCCATGGATGTGTTTTGCGAAGTCTGGGGGGGCGGGTGTACAAAGCTCTGCTGCAGCCACTTAAGCGAGGCCGCCAGAGCCAGCACTGCCATCTCTGCTACTCGCGGATGTATTTCGCGAGGTCCAAGGGGCAGATGTGCAAAGCGCCACTGCAGCCGCTTTCATGAGGCCTCCAGAGCCAGGATCACTGCCTCTGCCACCTGTGGAGTTGTTTTGTGAGGTCTGGGGGGGCGGGTGTGCAAAGCGCCACTGCAGCCACTTACATAAATGCCCGCCAGAGCCAGGTTGCTGCCTCACACTACCGCAGAGGTGTTTTGCAAGGTCTGGGGATGGTGCGCAAAGTGCCATTGCTGCCACACATGCAGGTACTTTTTTCCTTTTCCTGCCACCCAGTGCTGACTTGAGCTTGCTGGATCATTCAGTTCATCCCAGACAAGGGGTGTGAGGGGGGCAAGAAAGAAAGAAAGAAAGAAAGAGAAAGAAAGAAAGAGCGAGGAAGGAGAGAAAGAAAAATCGAGCGAAAACTTTAAAAAAAAAAAAGAGGAAGAACTTTCGGCAAGAGAGAGCAATGAGGCATTGCGTCATTTCAAAGGAAAGGATAGACTTGACGGGATCATGGCGGCGGGAAGAAGCGGAAAAGGATCAGATGGATAACCAGACAGGCATACTATCATCTGGGAGGAGGGAAGGTCCCCTTATTGATGGATAGTTTCAGGAAGGAAGGACACAAACCCTGGTTTCAGAAGACTCTTTGAAGCAGCACAGCAATCTAGGGCTGGCCTACAAGGGATATCGGAGGTCATCTAGTCCAACCCCTCCTCCAGCAGGAGATCCTTACAGAATCAAAGAATAGCAGGATTACAAGGGTGTGTGTGCGTGTGTGTGTGTGCGTGTGTGCATGGCTGTCAAAACTCCAAAAACAGGTCAAGTAGCTCTGGGGAGATCAATCAAAAATTAGAACACTTGCTAAGCAACCGGTCATTAAGCGATGACCACATGTATTTGGTTTGCCAGTCACCTGGCCATCAAGCCACACCCATCCAGTCACGTGACCACCAAACCACACCCACAAATTAAGCCACGCCCACAGAACTGGTTGTTACAAAATTTAGATTAGATTAGATTAAACTTTATTGTCATTGCACATGAACACAGGCAACGCAATGCAGTTAGCATATAACCAGAAGTGCAAAACAGCGATGAAATATGAATATATATAAACAAATATAGACAAATATACAAAGTATATAACTATATGATATGTTGAAGGATGATGATGATGAAGATGTTGTGAGGTGGGACTGTTATGGTGTTAGATGTCTGGATCAGTTTGTAAAGAATTTTATAAATAATAAGTTTAAAGGATGCACTTTTATCTCACAATGCCAAAGGTTATGACGGGTACCTAGTACTGAGACAACTGATCCGGGAAAAGGTTAGGGTTCAGCTTATAAGTCAGGGAGGGAAACTTCTGTGTATCACCCTACTGGCTTACAAGATCCGGCATATTGATAGCCTCTCATTTTTGCCCCTTAAATTAAGTAAATTACCCAAAGCTATGGGGTTTCAAGGCTGCAAAGGATATTTCCCCCACTTATTCAATACAATGGCCAATCAAGACTACGTGGGGTCACTCCCTGAAACCAAGTATTATAGCCCTGAAACCATGATGCCCGGGGAGAGAGAAGAATTCCTGAAATGGCACGCTGCTAATACAGGTACTGTATTTAAACTAAAGAAGGCTCTGGCTTACTATTGCAGGCAGGATGTAGATATATTAAGAGAGGCCTGTATTCGATTTAGGGAACAGGTAATGGAAATGACCGGGCATGAGTGCATCAGGAGGGGCGGCGGGGATATTGTTGAGGAGATAGAGACTCGTTGAATTGACCCCTTCCAACACATCACATTGGCGTCTGTCTGTATGGCACAGTACCGGTTCATGTATTTGAACAACAACTCCATTGCTTTAGCTCCTATGGACAATTATCACAAGACACAGAAAAGGTATTCAGCACCTGCAATACAATGGTTGGTGTACATAGAGCACACTGAGAACATCAATATTCAGCATGCTCCGAAGGGGGGTGAAAAACAAGTAGGCAAATATTTTTTGGATGGTTTTGTTGTCATAAATGACACCCCACAGCTTTTGAATTCCATGGCTGTTATTTTCACGGGTGCCCTATCTGCTATTCTGAAAAAGACTTTAACAAATTACTTGGTTCAACATATGGTACCCTGCACAGCCGTACTAGGATTAAAGCAGAGTACCTCAGGGCCCAGGGTTATGCTGTGCACTGCATCTGGGAACACGAATGGAGGTCCATGATTGAGGATAACACCTCTTTGAAGCAGTTTCTAGTTGAGAATAAACTCCAAACAACTTTGATTCCTCGAGATGCTTTTTTTGGTGGTAGAACAAATGCCACATGCCTGTACTACAAACCAAAACCTGGTGAACAAATCTTATACTACGATTTCACCAGTTTGTACCCCTTTGTGAATAAGACCAAGGAGTACCCAATTGTACATCCACAAATTATCTACCAAAATTTTAGGGTATAAAACAATATTTTGGGTTAGCCAAAGTCAAAGTGTACCCGCCAAGGAATCTCTATTTTCCTGTCCTACCCCACAAATCAGGGGGCAAATTAATGTTTAGTTTGTGTGCAACCTGCACAGAAAAACTGCAAACTACCCCCTGTAAACACAGTGATGAGGAAAGAGCTCTGACTGGGACATGGTGTACTGTTGAATTGAATGTAGCTTTAGAAAAAGGTTACAGAATTGTTGAAATCTATGAGATCTGGCATTTTGAAAGTACATCAAATGAGCTATTTTCAGGTTATATGAACACACATCTCAGTCAGAAACAGGAGGCCAGCGGTTACCTTGACTGGTGCAAAACAGAACAGGATAAAGTGCAATATATTCAGGATTATGAAAAGATGGAAGGTATACACTTATGCCGTGAACACATTGAGGTAAATCCTGCTAAAAGACAGATTGCCAAACTCTTTTAAACTCATTGTGGGGCAAGTTTGGTCAGAGCACCAATCACCTGACAACATCCGTGGTGACAAAACCTGAGGAATTATTCAAATATCTTTTTGTGCCCTATTATGATGTTTCCTCATGTGAGTTTGTGCATAGATAGACCGCCATTGTGACATGGAAAACAGCCAAGAACCACCCTACCAAAGCCTCATGTACTCACATATTCATTGCCAGCTTTACAACAGCTTATGCACGATTGGAATTATACAGGCTGCTGGACGGGCTGGGCGATAGATGCCTGTACCATGACACTGATTCAGTCATTTTTGTAAGTAGAGAGGGCGCGTGGTCACCTCCTTTGGGTGATTATTTAGGACAGCTGACAAGCGAGATTCCACCAAACACTACAGTAACAGAGTTTGTTATAGCTGGCCCCAAAACGTATGCTTATGCATTGCCCAATGGTGAAGCGGTACTAAAGGTGAAGGGGATAACCCTAAACTGTGGTAATAGCAATAAGGCTAATTTTGACAGCTTGAAAGATTTGGTAGATGATTATAGTCTGTCTGATGCAGAGAGAAAAAAAAGAGATCAGGGTAGAACAGTTGGGGATTGTTAGGGTTAAGAAATAGTGGACCCTTGAAACGGATCCTCGAAAAACTCTAAAAGTAGTGTATAATAAAAGGTTATTAAGGATGTATGTACTGCTTACGGATATTAAGGATGTCAGGAAATATTACACAGTTTGTACACCCTTTCTCATGTATTATTAGTGGTCCGTCCAATTCTGGCAAATCTTATTTTATCAAACAAATGTTAGAACATGGTGATGTTGTGTTGTCTCAAATGCCTCAAAATATTGTATGGTTTTATGGCTGCTGGCAGCCTCTGTACAAAGAATTGCTTAATAAAATCCCTTATATCAAGTTTATGGAGGGGCTTCCGTCTTCTTTTGAAGATGATGATTTGTTTCCGCCAAATCAAAACACTCTAGCCGTGATAGATGATCTCATGGCATCGGCTGGTGACAGTGATCAAATAGAGAAGGCTTTTACACAGTACGTTCATCACAGAAATCTGAGCATTATTCTCATACTACAAAACCTGTTTTTTCAAGGTAAGAAAATGAGAACGATAGCTCTGAATTCCAAATATTTGGTTTTATTCAGGAGCCCCCGTGATCAGACGCAAATTGTCACACTGGCCAAGCAGATGTACCCCACTAACACAAAGTATTTTTTAGAAGTATTCCAAGATGCCGCTCACAAACCACACGGGTACCTCTTGGTAGATTTGACAGCCACCACTCCAGAATCCTACAGGTTGAGAACAGGGCTCTTTCCACCTGATTGGCCTACTGTTTACACAATGAAAAAGAAGTGTAAAAAGTAGTAGCCCGGTCACCTTAGCATTAGTTCATTTAAGATGTCAGAGAGGGTACGTAGAAATTGGGGGCTTTTAAAAATCTTAGTAAAGGCCGGACTAAGACAGAGAAAAGCCATCTTATGCAATGCTAATAATGACCTGGTGGGGGCAATAGCAGAAATAGCTCTGAACACCCTAAAAGGAAACCTTCCTCTGAAACCTTCACAATATTGGACTCTAAAGAGAAAGAAAGGTGTCATTAAAAAGTTGAGTGATAGAAAGGTTTCACTCAAAAAGAAGAAGCAAATCATACTTCAGTCAGGGGGTTTTATTGGCCCCTTACTAGGGACAACCATACCAATGTTGACTAGCCTGTTAGCCAGGTAAACCATGGACCATGCTGAGAAAATGTATCTAGTGTCGCATCATCAGATGCAGCAGCTACAGGGCAGGCCGCCTACTATAGGAGCTACAGCTACTAACCAGTTGGATGATGAGATGCGTGTCATTCTTCAGAGACATGATTTGTGTGAGGATGACAAGATTAAGCTCTACAATTCTGCACTGCAAAGATATCTAAGACTGACCAGGCAAAATGAGTCTGAAAAGGACAGACTGAATCTCATTTATCCACCAGAAGAACCTTGGCCACTTCCAACATTACCAGAACAGCCACCACAGCCATCTCCACAGGACACAGCGATGGATGAGATCCTAAGGGGTGTGAACACCCATTACAGGAAAAATGCAGAACTTTTGCTGAACAAAATTAATTAAGGGGCCTTGGTGGTGCAGGCTGTTAATAGCCTAGCATTTAGTTCCAGCTGCCTGTAATTATTGCAGGCTCAAATCCCACCAGGCTCAAGGTTGACTCAGCCTTCCATCCTCTCGGGTAGGTAAATTGAGGACCAAGATTGTTGGGGCAATAAGCTGACTTTGTAATAATGCCGCTTAGTAATAAGCAGGCATATACAATGGAAGGAAGGCTATTGCTGAGCACATTGGGTTGTATCCCAAAATTGTAAGCAGCCCTGAATCTCTGGAGAAGGGCGGGATATAAATATGAATAATAAAAAAAAATGAAACAGCATCAGGACATCTCAACCTGGGATGATCGTGGTACCTTTTTATACAAGGGTGTACCTATTCCTGGTACTAATATTTTAGACTTGGTGAAAGGAGCCTCGCAACACCGTGCCCCTAGTGAGAAACGGAAACCTAAAGGTTGAGATGACTTTATGAATGCTATGGCTGAGGTGAATGTTCCAACCTCTGTGTTGGGGTCTACAGCCGTTAAAGAACAAATAGAAAAGTTGAAAGATTCTCTGGTTGTTAAGGATGATGTTGCTGCTAGCCCCGTCTCTGCTTTGAAACCCCCTTTTGTGGATCAGAAGTCTCTGATTACTGGCACACCCTCTACTCCTTGGACATTAAATCCTAGAAGCAGACTCAAGTTTGGCGACTGGCTCAATTGGTAAATTGAATAAAAACACAGTGAAACAAGTAAAAATGTTTAAGTCTTTTTATTTATTTTACAGTAAGGCTGGCATGTTTGCAGGTACTGGTGACGGTTACAGGTTCCAAGCCCCTTCCCCCTTTATAGTTTTACAAACAGTGTTACCATTTGATCATTTTTAATATCAGCATTGGAGTACATCTTTAAAATATTTTCATAGTCCACTCCTTTAGTTCAGTTCAGTAGAAAAAGGCACAGTGTTGTCCAGGTCACAGCACTGGGGTGCTGCAGTTGACGTTGGTGAAATGTGTACTTCTCTGAATGCTGCTCTAAAAACATCACTATAGAGTCAGGAAAGTCAGGGCTATCCGGAGGTCTTCCATAAGAATCAAAAATTCGCCACATCCGGGAGATGGGAAGTAGAGGGACAGCCAGTGTTCACCAGGTAGAGTATGAGGATGGGTATTTACAATTAATCCAAAAAGTCTTTTGGAGATTTGTCTCTGGGGTAACAGGTCACAAGGGTAGACCCCTAGAAAGGCAGTATTTCCAGAGAACAAGCGGAGGAGCTGCTGCGTTTCTATACTCACATATAATCAAAAAGCACATTCCTTGTGTGACTTATTTCAATAAGATTTTCAAAGATTGCATAGAGAATCATGTTGACAGTGTTGGGGAGGGGTTGTGCAAATCTAATTTCGGCTCTGAGGTTACCGTTCCTGATCAAAGAATAGTGTTCAGAGCACCCCTGATCAGGACTCAAGTCAAAACAATGCAAAGTATACCCTCGATCAAACTCTTCCTGGTTGATTAACATTGGCCTGTCTTTCATGCCTTTTCCTGTTGCTTGTACCATCTGCATGTACTCTCTTACAAAAAGACCGTGCTCATAATCAGGCTGAAGAGATTTTGCAGGGATCTGCTCACCATCACAATGCAGGGCGCAAAAATTGACATTGCAGTGTTGAAAATTGAACAGGTTTCTTGCATAATCTCCACTAAAAGTTGCATTGTCCACAAACCCAATCACTAATTGTTTAGGTAGCTGCCCCAGAAATAGATTTTTCTGATTACACACAAGGCTACCTGCAGGTATGCTGTAAACCTTCACCCCCACTCGATCAATGGGGTATTTGGCATTGGAGGTGAGCAAAGCTTCTGCATGCCCAAGGCACACTCCCGGGGCTACTTTTACACGCTTTACAAAGAGAGAAGCCGTCAGGAGTTGTACTTTGTAATTCTCATTGCCGTCCTTCATCACGCAAAATTCATTTCTGCTTCTTGTGAGTTTGACTTTCACATCAACACCGTTAATTAACAGTCTGTCTTGAAAAAACAGATCTCTATGCAGAGGTCCAAGCAGGTCCCATTTACGACTACCAGCCATGTGTCTTGCTCTCGCTTTGAAACCAGAGTTCTGGCTGCTGTCAGTAGAGTACTCTCCATGAGGTCCGAGTCATCTTTGTAAAAGCCCCCAGCAGTAAATTGGGTACCCAATGCATCACCACCAAAATTCAGAATCAGCTCAATTATGGCCCGATAAGAATAGCAATGATTTTATTTATTTATTTATTTGTTTGGATTTATATACCGCCCTATCTCCCGAAGGACTCAGGGCAGCTCACAACAGTAAAAAACATACAGTACAAAAATTTAAAATTATTAAAAAATTATTAAATAAAGATCCCAAACAATCATCTAAAACCCACAAAGACCAATATACTGTAAAAACAATAAAACCCACCCTCAGTCCAGGCCGGCCTGTTGGAAAAACCATGTCTTCAGGTCACGATGGAAGGAACAAAGGTTAGGGGCCATCCACAGCTCCAAGAGCAACTGATTCCACAGGGTGGGTGCTCCCACAGAGAAGGCCCTCCCTCTGGGGCTCACCAGCTGACACTGTCTGGCCAACGGCACCCCAAGGAGTCCCTGTTGTATTAGAATATGTCTTCCTTGTTACACGGGTTCCTCTTCTGCACACGTATCCTCTTGGTATGATGAGTTTTTTTCACAAGTCTTCTCTTTTTAAATGGAATAGGCGGGCCCTCTGCATAATTCTTCCTGGCTATGAACATCCCTGACCCCTCCTGACCCCTCTCAACAATATGGGATACAAGCTGTCCTGCAACATCTCTGGCAATGTTTTTGGCAGCAGATTTCACATGTGGCTTAATGATTTCTAATCCATGTCTCAAAAAAGGCATTGCTTTTTGAAAAAGTCCATGGAACAGACCTCCTAAAGCTGTCCCGCACATAATGGGGGATCCTCGGAACCCTGGAAGGCCTCCCCCAGCTTGTGCCCTGCAGTAAGCCACATAGTCTTGAGGACACCCGTGCTCCTTGATTACAACCATCCTTCACTTTTTTGAGGTCTAAAATGAAGCTTGACAATCACCTTCCTGTGATAAAAATGCACGTTTTTGTCCTGGTCAGTTTTTATTTCTACAGTAATGGTATCGATGTGATGTTTGCTGACCGGTACATAATGGGGATGATCATAGGTCATTGTGATGACATCATTGTCTTGCCTTCATACAGGTACACAGCATAGTAATGACACATAGAAGTCACCTACTATCTGGGGCTCTACAATGTCTGTGTAAACATATAAGGTGCTGATTCCAGGGGACATCCCTAACAGATGTCCAAGTTCTCCACTAACTGGTATGGTATGCAGTTCATCTCCTTTAAGATTAATTTTTCGGACCACTGAATCATAATGTAGGACTGTCTTAGGTCCATCCTTAACATTTGATATAATATTGTTTATATTTTCTAACAGTTGATGGACGCTGCTATAGTACCCGCTTCTCAAAGAAAAATACCAACTCTTTCTCTCGTTAGCAATTTCAAAATATCCAGTAGAAGTTAATGTATGCCAACTATGCGGATACTGTATCTCTGCTAGTCCTACTTCCCATGACCCTGGAAGATCCAATGATCTTGCTAATTGAATAGTAAAATTAGAATTTTTGTTTTGGGGAAAAATTGATGCTGATGCATTGCTGGGAAGGGTAATGTAAAACTCTGCCATATCAAAGATGTTGTACTTCAGTATCCTTAATCCAACTGTTGAACTTCTCTGGCCATCCAGTCCATTTGACTAGAAACTCTCTGTGGCTCCCTCACCCTCTTTTTCAGATAATTTTCTCTATTCTGTATATGAATATCTCATCTGTATAGGTTTGCTGATAGCCCTTTTCAAACTTACCCTTCAGTTTGGATATCCTGACATGATCTCCCACCTTAAGACATTTTCCCTTTCTTTTACTTTTTAAAGCAACCCCATAAAGTCTCATCCAAACATCCCTCTCATTAGACAAATTTACAGTGCTAGGAGTTGCCCCGATGCTACGATGGTAAGAGCTATTATACCCATGAAGAGTATCTGCCAAAATGTCCACATACTGATGGGTATTTCTAGCTGTGAAATATCTCCAGAGTTTGTTTTTTAGGGTTCTATTAAACCTCTCTATAACAGCTGCTTTAGTTTCACTATGAGTGACAAAATGATGAATGCCATAACGTGCTAAAAGTTTTTTCAGCGGGGTATTCAAGAACTCTTTACCAGCATCTGTCTGTATTTTTCGGTGTGCGTGTCCTGTTTCAAAGATATTCTGGAAGGTGGCTGTAACTTCCCTCCCTGACGTATCAGATAAAGGAGTGGCACAGGCATATTTAGATAACACATCGATAGCTGTTAAGATATACTTTTTTCCATGATTCTCCTTAGAAAATTTAGAGATATCTATGAGATCGGCCTGCCATTGATGATCTAAGCCAGACACTACTGTTTTATTTCTAGGAAAATTAATTCTTGCAGGCTTATGAAGCATATAAGCGTCTTGCCCTGACAGCCATGATTTGACTTGCTTCATGGTCAGTTTTTTATCATGTTTTCTAGCTTCCTGAAAAAGGGTATTCACACCTCCATAACTCCCTACACAGCCTGGTGTATAATAAATACGGCTTAGAAGCTTTTCATCAAAGCGTTGACGTTAACACAGTCTTTTATTGGCTATACAGAGTTCAGATGGCTCCATCATCATCAGAAATATACCCCTCATCACCACTATCATAATGAGAAGCTAAAGGTTCATAATGTGCTATTTCACAATACGTTGACCCCTCTGTACCCCACAAACGATGTCCATAGCCACAAACAAACCAGTCTTTACACAAATCCCAGCTCTTTAGCTCACAGGCTAGATTGCGTGGGCTCTGGTGTAGCTCAGAATACCCGTTATAGTCTAGATCAGAAAATTCTGCAGAAACTTTGTGACCTGGCAATTACCACAGGAATATAAAACCGGTGTGTCTTGAAGTGTTTGCAGCCTAGGTGTTATTAAATCAGAATCTGCAAAATATAAAACATATCTTATTAGTGTGCTATCCTCTCCAGCAGCATTTAAAACTATCATAAATAAAAATATGTTTACTTACTATTGTTGGGATATAATGTAGTATCAGTCACCATTTCACAGGCTGGATGGTAAGTACTCTGTAACTCCTCTTTAAAGTTACAACACAACATGCTGCAGCTGTGCAAAACAGGTCTGAATAAAAAAAATTCTTTATCATAACCCCTGCAACAGGACTTATTGCATTCTGGCTGGGCCCTTGTGTCAGAGAGTGCAACATTGTCTTTGCTGTGGTTTTAAAACATCTTTGGAATCAGAGCTAGCCATCTTCAAGACTGCCAGAATTAAATTGCTAGCTGTTCAGGGCTGGCTGTGCAAATTCCGCTGCCCCTTGCAAATGACCCATCCTGGAGTCTGCATGCCCAGAATCACTGGGGATATGTCATGCCCAGGCATGTCCCTAACCCTAGCCCTAAACCTAACCCTCCTTTCTACTAGCAGATGCATTACGCGGGCGCAGAATAATGGGAAGGTATGTCATGCCCAGTCATGCCCGAAGAAGTCCTAACCCTTTTCTACTAGCAGATTCAAACACGATACCCAGCGCGTTCCTAACTGTCCGTCTCTTGTGAGCATTTTTAAAATTCCTGTTAATATTCCTTGTCTTTTGCTGTAGGGTAGAATAAAATTTATTAAGCCTGTGCTTTGAACACTTACATGTATATGTGGATTTGAGGGGGTTGCAATTGCCAAAATATATATAAGAGCATTGGTAGCTCAGGCTGTTAAATGCTGCTCTTAAGATCAGATGCCTACAATCTGGGTTCTCGAATCCCACCAGGCTCAAAGGTTGACTCAGCCTTCCATCCTCTCAGGGTATTGGGACCAGATTGTTGGGGCAGTGGCTGACCTTAAAAATGCAGTTAAGCAGGCATGCAATGGAATGAAGGCTATTGCTGACACATTGGGTTGTGCTCCAAAAATTGTAAGCCGCCCTGAGTCTTGAGAAGCTGACATATAATGTAATTTAAAAAAAAATATATGTCTTAAATTTTAAAAAGGTAAAACCAGCTGTGGGTTTTAAAAGGTGTCAGTTTTTCCCCTACATTTGAGGGGGTTTAAATGCAGACCCTGGCTGGGTTTTAGGTGCTCCTTTTTCCCCAGCTTTTGAGGTATTGATTTTAAAACTCCACAAAATTAAAAGCATCATTAGGCTAGAATGATTAGAAATAAAAGCCTTTTTATTACAGCTCCCCAGAGCAGGGTTTTGTTTCAAAAAGACAGATCTCTGTGTTTCTTTTTGGTTTTGAGTGTCCATAGAATTAGTCTAGGGTTAATGTAATCAAGTACCCCAGAAGTTTGTCTGTTTTGAATGTCCATAGAATTAGTCTAGGTTAATGTAATCAAGTACCCCAGAAGCTTGACTGCCGATGTTTCTTGATGGGATTAGGTTCAGCGAGACCCCTGAAAATAGGGCTATGACCTTGCACCACACCTTATCTGTTAGGGTTACCCATGCTTATTTTGATGGGCTTAGCAAACACAGTCATATCCGGCTAGGGTGATGACCTTGTGAGTCCTGCACCACATGGGGTAGATTATGCACATCACATCCGGGAGGAGGGCTGTGCACGTCACTTCCGTTTATGGTCATGTTCTGGTGACGTAATCAGCACCTGGCTTTGTTTACTTTGATGACGTCACTGATCAAAACTACCGATAATTTTCATTAAAAAAAGGTATACACATATTCTACTCCTTCCAATCACCGTCCCTACGGGACGGTTTAAGTCCGCTTACCGCCCAGCAACGGAGATATCGATGGCGATCTTAGCGCATTAAGATGGCCCATCGTACCACCACGACGCCAGCTCTGGGGCCCCCCTGGGCAGTCTGTTATTAATCAACTGTGAAGCAAAAGGAATCATGATAAGTCTATCTTTGTGGCCCTAGTCAATTGCCAGTTTATCTGACTGCTTTACAAGCATAGATTTATGTATCGGTTACCACACATCTTGCAAACTCTTGTTTATCACTGACCTACAGTTCTTCAACGTATATACATTTTTATTTCAATGCAATACCATCTGCTAACCATATCAACTGTACTTACACATTTGTAGCCAGATCAACTATTCTGTGTCCTATTTATTTTAGCAGTGAAATTTTCTATTCCCCAAATTCTTTCATCTATTGACTTTTCCCTTGATGTACTGAGTCTTTTCTACTCTTAGTTTTAAAACCGCAAGTTGTACTTGCTTCGGGTTTGTATATCACAGGTTGTTAACACTAAGCAAAAATTGTCCCTGAAACAATTTTATGCAAAAATTTTATGCAAAATGGACTTGCTTGAGAAACTCTGACTCCAAGTCACTTGGGTTTAAATCTGATTTAAACTAACCTAATCCACCTCCATGAGTCAGGTATCAAAGATCTACACATCTTTCTTGAGTTGTACCAACCATATCCTGTTACTACAATCAATTAAAACTATACAGGTAGTCCTAAACATGCAACCACAATTAGGATCAGAACTTCTGTTGCTTAGTGAGGCAGTCATTAAATGAATTGTACCCAATTTTATGACCTATTTTGCCACAGTTGTTAAGCAAACCACCATGGTTGTTAAGTGAATCCAGTTTCTACACTAACGTTGCTTGTTGGAAGCCAGCTGAAGAGGTCACAAATGGCAATCATTTGACCCCAGGACAGTACAACCATCATAAATACATGCTGGTTGCCAAGTGCCTGAATTTTGAGCACATGACTGCAGGGATTCTGCAATGGTCATAAGTGCTAAGACCAATCTTAAGACACTTTTTCAGCATCACTATAACTTTGAACAGTTGCTAAGCAAATGGTTGTAAGTCAAGGACTATCTGTATTTACATAAGTGCTTGAGCAACCCCATTCCCAGCCATTCCAGCATATTTTCCACTCATGTACCTTTACGTCATAGATCTAAAACCTGTTGTTAGAAATAAGTAAATTCAAAAATAAAATGCTTAAAGGTTTCACAAATGGGGTTGGACTGGATGACCTTGCAGGGTCCCTTCCAATTTTGTTAATCTGTTATAAAATGAAATATATTTCCCTATATACACATGCTTTGCTTTTATACTTTTGACATGCTCCATTGTTAAGCCTTTTTATATTTTTATCTTATGTATATGTCTTTATATTATTATTATGTTTTGGTGGGGAGTTGTTATAATCTCTTTGGAAAAGTGGTAGTATATGAGGAGCTTAGAAAGAGGCCCTGATGAGGGGATGCTACATTCCTTAAAGATGCCATGTGGGCAGCCAAAGTAAGAGGTATGGAGGGGTACAGATGAGAACATAACGAGAGGAGGCAATTCTCCCTGGAGACATCCTGGGATTAGCTGCAACACCTGAGAGCAAAAATCCAATGAGTTTGAACTTGGGAGGGAATGAGTCTCAAGAAGGAGGGAACTTGGGTGAGGAGATGAAACTGTATATAAAGTATGTTTTGGAATTTTAAGGTGTGGGTCTTGGCTCAAACTTCATGTTAAGTTAAGCTGAGATCTAACCACCCTTTGCAAACAGCTTGTTTATTTTTGTTTTTCCTTTTGTTAGCTTTGATATAAGCATCCAAATAAAATCTCTGTGTTTTCACCAATCCAAGTTTTGTTATTTGGAGTCATTTCCAACAATTGATGGAAAATGCGGGTATCTGCTCTCTTCTGATGCCCTGGACAGCAGAATCGGGTGAGGATGGCATGCCCCGTTGATGTTCAATGGTCCACAGTCAGGTCAGCTGTTCCGGAATGCAGAATAAGACACAGATCCGTGTTTAAAATAGAGGTCGGTTGAAAACGGAACGAGAAGGAAGGGGACCAGGTTTATGGGATTGCCAGAAACCACTGGGCAACTCTGCACACAGACCTAGGGGTAAGTAGTTCTGGTCAAGTAAGAACACACCCACTAGGCAGTTTGGGGGGTTGGGTAGGACCGTGAGAATCTGAGACTTGTGTGAGAGGTGTATGGATGAGACGACCCTAGCAGTCCTTGGGCTGTGTTAAAGGTTGAACCAATAGAGGAGCAGTTGTCCACGTTTCCATACCCTTGCAAAAGGATTGGCCGGAGACCCACGTCCGAAATGTGTTATAATAAAAGTCTCCATAGAACTTGATCTTTAAAATAAGCCAGGGCCAGCTGGGAGCTCAGGATTTGTAGGGAAGGCCAGCTGGGAGCTCCAGGCTCTCCAGGGCAGAGACAGACCTTTAGTGGCAGTAAGGGGTGTCTTTTGCTCTGGCCAGATGTCAACTGTGTGTATACGAAGGTCTCACTGGAACAAGTTGGTAAGGATTGCTCCAGTCTGTTAACCAACCATGGGCAATTCCCATGGGTCCCAAAAGAAATGAGTGAAGAAGATTAAGAAAAATCCAAAATTAAAAATTGATCCTTCCAGTCCCCTAGGGCAATTGCTTGAAGGATGGGGAAAACCACCCTATAGAAAATTAATTAATTACTAAACTGGGTATACATAGAGAAGATATGGTAAATTTGTGTTGTTTCATTTGGTGGGAGGATGAAAATTTAAGTTGGCCCCGATTAGGAACAAATGATTATTTTGCCTGCAGTAATTTGTATGAATATGTAAAAGATAAAGAGTGTAAGTCACTAGAAAATGAAATAGATTATGGTCTGATTTGGAACCCAGACAAATGGCCCCGAGAAGAGGGGTCTTATAAAGCCAAATTATTTATGGTGAATGAGGAAGAGGAGGAAGACATGGGAAGTAGGAGGTATTTACCCCCTCCTTATAATCCAAACACTGTTCCTGCAGCACCACCACTGCCTTCTCCTCCTTCCCCATTACCAAGTTCTAATCAAAGTCTTAAAATTCCCTGCTTCAAGCAGGAATAAGTATAAGGCACTGAAAAGAGAATTGGAGCAATGTAAAAAAGATATTAGAGATTTTCCATTTAAACAGTATCCTTTAGTGGAAGAAAAAGAAACAGGAATATTTCCACTTCGAGAGGTACCTAATGGAGTAAATCAAGGGGTGCCTGTAATAAGCTATGTGCAGGATCCTTTAAAGGCATCTGAAGTGAGAACCTTTAAAAAGGAAATGAAAAGTGTTATAGATGACCCTTTGGGGGCATCAGAACAACTGAATAATATGTTAGGACCTAATATTTATACATGGGATGAAATGATGGCTATACTTAATACCCTCTTCTCAACAGAGGAGAGACTATTAATTAGAGCCGCTGCAATGGAAGTATGGGAAAGAGATCACGCCCCTGCTAATAATAACAGCATTAGGGGGAAGATAAATTTCCCCTGGTTAGACCAAATTGAGATAACAATAATCAAGTCCATAGAACTAATATGGAAGGTTTAAGAAATATAATTGTTAGGGGAATAAAAGAAGCAGTACCAAAAGCACAGAATATGAACAAAGCTATGGATTTAGAACAAGAAAATCCCCAGGAAGCCCCAGCAGCTACAAAGGCTTAAGGATGTGATGAGGAAATACTCTGGCATGGACCCAGACGATGCTACACATACCCAACTGGTCCGAATTCAGTTCGTAACAAAAGCATGGCCAGATATTTTGAAAAAATTACAAAAGATAGGTGGATGGGCGGGGAAATCGTTGGACAAACTTCTTAAAGAGGCCCAAAAGATTTATGTCCAGCAAGATAATGAGAAAACTAAACACAAGGGTAGAATGATGGTGGCAACAGTCAGAGAGGTTATAAAACAAGAAAGATCTCCAAAAACCCCAGCCCAGGAAGGGTTAGCATTAAGTTTGGATGAAGAGTCAGACGCGAAGAGCTTCAATGAAGAGTTTATTAGTGACTACAGCTCGAATGGACCCGAGTTGGCTGGGCTACGGCTGCTTCTTATAACCAATCCTATTTGACATTTTACAAGAACAATTCAAACTAAACCAATAACATTCAAACCTACATACATAACACCCCTCCCCACTAGGTTCAGTCCATACCAAACCCCAACCTATCTAATGTATTCTTTTAAATAGGTGGGGCTCTTACGTGTAATGCTGAGACCTTCGGTTCAGAAGTTTTAACATTCTCACCCAGTGAGAGAGGAAATGTCTGCTGACATTTCCCTACTGGGACTTCCTGTGAAAGAAGACCCTGTTTGATTGTTAGAATCTGGTCTCTCCTCCCAACCCATCTCCAGCCCAATGTCAGCACCCAAGTCAGGTAGTGATGTACAATCTTCCACTTCTAAGGATGGATTTTGGCATTGTGACAGGTTTTGGAATGGTTCCTGTCGAATGGCTCGTTACACATGGGATGGATTCTTGCTTGCTGATTATCCTCCTGCTCCTCCCCTTCCCCTAGAAGTGACATCAGGTGAGGGAACTAGAGAGGAACAAGTGCGATGTTCCTGAGAAACCTGGATCTAAGTTGATCAATGTGCCTGCTCCAGAGGACTCCATCCTCTGTTTGCACACTGTAAGAACGAGGGCCAGTGATTTGAGTTATCTCAGCAGGAATCCACAAAGGTTCACCCATAAGGTTCTTAGCATAAACATAATCACCCACACTGAATGCGAACTTTGGAAGTGGAATCTAGTGGTGCGAGCGTAAGGGATGAAGGCGTCAAGGAAGACTAGTTTCCTACCCATCAACAACTCTGCTGGGGATAAGTTATTAGATGGGTTAGGAGTGATGTGCTGAACACTAAGAAGTTTTTCAACTTTCTCAGTGATGTCCCCAGGACCCAGTTGCTGAAGTTTCTCCTGGTAAATCGCACTACATGTGCTTCAGCCCGCCCGTAAGGGTGCCCAGGGGCAGTGAGGGCATGTCTGATACCCTGCTAAATAGCATTCAAAGAGGTTGGATGTAAATTGAGGGCCATTGTCAGAGACAAGAACATCAGGTACCCGTGGGTACAAAAGTTTTTTGAGCTGCTTGATGACAGCATCAGTTGTGGTGGATGCCATAGGGATTACCTCTAGCCATTTGAAATATGCATCTACTATAATAAGAAAGGTGTGCCCTCTGGTAGGCCTGCAAAATCAATGTGAATCCTAGACCATGGGCCCCTAGGACATTCCCATTCCTGTTTGGGGCGAGAGGGGGCAGGCCTGACTACCTGACAGTTGGGACAAGATGCAACCCAGTTTTCAACCATTTTGTCAATACCTGGCCACCATACATAACTCCTGGCCAATCCCTTCATCCTTACAATCCCAGGATGACCCTCATGTAACATTTCCAAAACCTCCTTTGCAGTTTTGCAGGAATAACCACCCTGTTACCCCACAAAATACATCCTCTTAATACAGATAATTCAGTTTGCCTGGACTTAAAAGGTTGGGCAAGGTGAGGTAGATCTTGAAGAGGCCAACCTTTCTTAATCCAGCCTATAACAGGAGCCAATAAAGTGTCTTTGGCAGTCTCTCTGGCAATTTCAGCAGCATGTACTGGAAGCTTGGCAACAGTTTCTAGGAAAAGGTGTGTGTTTCAGGTTCAAAGTCCTCCTTGTGGCAAGGAAGTGGGCACGACTCAGTGCATCAGCATGTCCAATGTCCTTGCCAGGCTTGTGGATAAGTTTGTATGAATAAGCAGCAAGAAATTCAGTCCACCTCAGCATTCTTGGTGACAGGATAGTAGGTGTAGGTTTGTCTCCTGCCACAATGCCTAACAAAGGTTTGTGATCTGTAACAATGGTAAATGTTCTGCCATACAGATATTCATGAAATTTCTTGACAGCTGCAACAACTGCCAATGCCTCCTTGTCCAGTTGGCTGTAATTCTCTCTGCTTTGGTCAAAGTGCGAGAGTAAAATGCAATAGGGGCTTTCTCCCACTGGGAAGCCTGTGGCTCAAAAACCCCCACTCCAAAAGGGGATGCATCACAAGTCAGTACAACAGGCAAATTCTCAGAGAACTGTATCAGTACAGCATCAGACGTGATTAGTCTTTAATACTGTTAAATGCTGATTGTTCCTTCCTCCCCAGACCCAAACAGACTTTTTGTCAAGTAATCTGTGCAATGGTTCTGCAATGGTTGCCTTCTGAGGTAGGAACATGTGATAAAAGTTAATGAGTCCAAGGCTTGCAAATCTGGCTTGCTTGTCAATCATGTAACCCAAGAAGTCAACCTTGTCAGTCCTAAGAGTGCATTTTTCTTCCTTGACTTTTAACCCCGCTTTCTTGAATCTGGTAAGGACTTCTCTGAGTCTCTCTTGTAATTGAGTGTCATTTTCAGCAGAGATTAACACATCATCAAAATAAGGCACTACCCTGGCAGTCCTTGGAGCATTCTTTCCATAAGGCTTTGAAAGATGCCTGGTGCGACGCTTACTCCAAATTGTAACCTTTACATTTGAAGGCACCTCTGTGAGTCACAATGGTTTGGGCCTCTGCAGTGGCATCATCAACTGTTAGTTGTTGATATGCCTGGGCCAAGTCCAATTTGGCAAAGACTGTACCCTGCCAAGTGAATGTAATAGATGATGCACCACTGGAACTGGGTATGCGCTCTGCTGCAGCGCATGGTTCAGTGTCCCCTTATAGTCCCCACAGATTCTTACTGACCCATCAGTCTTGACTGGTGTGACTATGGGTGTCTCCCATCTGGAGTGGTCAGTGGGCTGTAAAACTCCTTGAGCTTTAGTTTATCTAATTGTGCATCAATTTTTTTCCTTTAAAGCAAATGGGACCCTTCTGGGCTTTAAACGAATTGGGGGCACCTTGGGATCTAGGTTGAAAGTGATAGGGGTCCCCATATACTTGCCCAATCCGTTGCTGAAGACCTCTGGAAACTCAGACTTCAAGGCCTCCTCCCATTCAGAGTTGCTCACGTGATTGATGCCAGTCACCTCGATGCCTAGTGGATTGAACCACTCAAGTCCCAGCAAGCTTGGGCGATCCTTGTCCACGATGGTCAGGGGCAAACATTTGGTGTGGCCTTTGAACTTCACGTTGAATTCTCTTGTTCCAACTACTGGAATTTTGTTCCTTGGTAGTCTTTAAGAGTCAGTGCTTGCTTCTGGAAATGTTTCTTCTGAATGTTGGAAGTAGCCTGTGAATAGTGTCCCATGACACCATAGATAAATAGGATCCTGAGTCCACTTCCATTTGTCAAGGCCTTCCTTCAATGAGTACCTTCACATGTACTTTTCTACTTCTTAAGGTTGAAGAATGACCAATGGTGACTGTTTGATGAGTTTCATTCTTCCCATTTGCTTCTGAGTTGCGCCATTTTCTCACTGAAGTTGTCGGGCTTGAAATCTTTGTCAGGAAACTTTCTTCTGTGTGGTGGAGTTCTGGATGATTTGCCGACTCTTGCTAAGTGACCTCTTTTTCACAACGAAGGCAGATGGTATCAAAAAACTTGCATTCAGTGCGGGGTGGCCCCCCACAACCTCTGCAATAAAAGTCTTGCCTTTTTCTTCCCAGGTCTTTCTTTTCTTTTCCATTCTGAGTCTAAAATTCCTTCCTCCACCTCACTACAGTCTGATTCAGAATCTATTTGCTCGCAATGAGAGTTGTGGACTTTTCCACATCAGAATGGCTTGAGGCCTTGTTAATTTTCTTCATGGCTGCGCTGAGGACTCAGTGGCTTCTGCTGAGGAGCCTCTTCTATGGCTTCCTTCAACGTGATCTTAGGTTTTAATAACAATTTGCTCTGAAGCACCTTGTCTTTGAGGCCTAGAACAAATCGATTGCGCATGGCCTCCTCCAAGTTGTTAAACTCGCATGCACCCCCAATGTCTCTTAAACTTGCCAAAGTCGTTAACGTTTTCGCTTTCCCCTTGATCCCGACGGTAAACTCGTGTCTCTTAATGAGGCACGATACTTGTGGGGCGAATGGGCTCTTAAAAGCTTCTCTAAATCAGGCCATTCCATTACCTTCAGTCTGCAGCTCCCCAATGCCTTCGCCATCTTGAAGACTGCCGGACGCAGTGCGTAAAAAACCGCCCTCTTCCGCTTCTTGGAGATGTCGGCGAGGTCGTTTCCTTCCAAATACATTTGGAAGCGATCCGCATACAATTCCCAGTCTTCTGCCGCCGGATCGAACGGGGCTGGGGGGGTGTTCAGCGCAACCATCTCGCTCTTCTGCTTGTCTTCCGCGTCGTCTTCTCTTCAGGCGAATCCAACCTTTGTCACCAGTGTTAAGTGTGGATGAAGAGTCAGATGCGAAGAGCTTCAGTGAAGAGTTTATTAGTGACTACAGCTCGAATGGACCCGTCTTGGCTGGGCTACGGCTGCTACTTATAGCCAGCAGCCGCAGTTGCCAGCCAATCAGAGTGCAGGGTTTTCCCGCACTTTTCAAACCAATCATATTTGACATTTTACAAGAACAATTCAAACTAAACCAATGACATTCAAACCTACATACATAACAGTTAGGACGAGGAAGGAAGGAAGGAATGAGAGGGTGGAACCAGAGAGTGAAAAGGGGAAGAGGATGTGTTGATGTGGGCAGGGAGGGCAGAGTGAGGAGATGTTTTGGGTGTGGCCAGCCTGGACATTTCAGGAAAGAGTGCCCGATCCAAAAAGGGGAGGTGCAAGTGTATAATATGATGGAAGAGGATGAAAGTCAATACTAGGGATGTCAGGGGCGACTCCTTTTTCGGTCTCACAGAGAGCCCTTGTTAACCTTAGTAGTGGGACCAAAGGAAGAGGAAGTGGTGTTTTTAATTGACACTGGGGCAGCAAGAACTTCAATATCAGTATTAACTGCAGAAATGAAATTAAGTGGACAAAGTATTAGAGTATCTGGAGTAAAAGGGGAAGGATTTGAACTACTCAAATTAATGCCCCTCCAATTTGGAATGAAAAGACAAAATAAAAAGATAGAGGTAGAAATGTTGTATATACCTGAAGCAGGTATTAACTTGCTGGGAAGAGATTCACTAACAGGTTTACACTTGAGATTCGAATTTGGACCAGAAGAGACAGTTCCTATGAGGGTTTTGACCTCAGAGGAAGGAGAAAAGATTGACCCAACAGTTTGTGTGAGGGGACTACAGGTAACCCCACTTAAAATAACACTCCAAGATCCCAATGAAGTGGTTAGACAAAAGCAGTACTCAATTTCCATGGAAGAGAAGAAGGGGTTGCAACCAGTAATTGATGGTTTGCTATAAGATGGCTTAATAGAACCTTCAATGTCCCCTTATAATACTCCCATTTTACCAGTAAAGAAACCTGATGGTTCCTTTAGGATGTTCAAGATTTGAGACTTCTGAACAAGATTGTAAAAACTGGGCATCCTGTGGTCCCTAATGTCTATACATTAATGGGGCAAATACCAACGGAGCACAAATGGTTTAGTGTTGTAGATTTGAAGGATGCATTTTGGGCCTCTCCCTTAGATGTAGAATCAAGGCCCATGTTTGCATTTGAGTGGGAGAACCCATATACCAGAAGGAAGCAACAATATCAGTGGACAGTATTACCCCAAGGATTTACAGAATCTCCAAATTTATTTGGACAGGTATTAGAGCAAGTCCTGGAAGAGCTAGATCTACCCAAGGGAATACATTTATTTATTTATTTATTTATTTATACTTGAACTTGTATGGCCCCCATCTCGAAGACTCGGGGCTCTCACAGCTAAAACATATACAATAAATATTTAAAAAATAATTAAACAAAGACAAGCCCAAATATAAGACGTAAAAACAGTAAACATTAAACCCTCCCTCCCCAGGGAGGGGTCACACCAGGTTGGTCAAATAACCAGGTCTTTAGTTCACGGTGGAAGGTGCGGAGATTGGGGCCAGGCGGAGCTCCAAAGGCAGTTGATTTAATACAATATGTGGATGACTTACTAGTTTCAGGGAAAAAGAAATCTGAAACTACAAGCCCACTAATGTATTATTAAATTTCTTGGCCCAAAAAGGCCTACGAGTATCCAAAACCAAATTACAATATGTTGAAAGAGAGGTAAAGTATCTAGGACACTTAATCAGTGAAGGGAGTAGGAAGATTACTCCAGACAGAATAGAAGGGGTGGGGTCTCAACCCTTACCCAAAAACAAGCAGGAACTGAGAAAATTCTTAGGTTTGGTTGGATACTGCAGATTATGGATTAATGAGTATGCGAATCTTACCAAACCCCTGTATGCAAATTTAATTGAAGCTGAACCTTGAAATTTGAAGTGGGAGGGAAATGAAAGAGGGAACTTTGAAAATCTGAAACAAGCTTTAACCAAGGCTCCTGTGTTTAGTTTGCCAAATTTGGAAAAGCCATTCCATCTCTTTGTAAACACAGAGAATGGAATTGCACTAGGTGTGTTGGCTCAGGACTGGGCAGGACAGCGGAAGCCTGTGGCATTCCTATCAAAAATAATGGATCCAGTTATAAGGGGATGGCCAGTATGTATCCAGGCAATTGCTGCTACTGAAACGCTGGTGCAAGAAAGTAGAAAATTGACCTTTGGGGGCCCCTTCATTGTGAGCACTCCACATCAAGTCTGTTAGATGTTTTTGTGCCAGCTATGGCAGTTTCTTAAAAGGCCACCAGAAGGCGGCAAAAAGTCACCTTTGCTCCCACTGGTGGGTCAGGGGCCTCTGGCCCCTGCAGCCCCATTGGGGGGACTTAATGGCCCTCCAGCCCCCTCACTCCCATTGGTAAGGGAGGGGTCAAGGGCCCCCATAAGAACCCCTGCACAGGAGCTGCACTTTAGCTCTTGTTCAAGCTCCCTTTGGAACTGATCCATGGGCTCAATCCAGGCATGGACGCCCCCATGTCAGGAAACTCTTTTTCTCTGCTTTATCTTTAAATAAAGCTTCACTTGATTGCATCCCTGCATGCTGCCTCTTTCACTTGGAAGCGCCTCAACAAACCACTGACCTTGTGAGGGCTCTCACAAGTGGTAGCAGAGGATGGTTTGAGGCCACACTCCCAAGCCAGCAGCAGCAGGATGCCTGGAGGTTCCAGCCAGGATTCCTCAGAGATGAATGGCAGGAGATCCCCAATCATGACCAGGAGTCTCCAATCGAGGATGGCAGCCCTACATCCAGCCCCTGACGCAAACTTCAATCCAGCCGAGGGCACAGATGATCTCTATGCCCCCAGAGGACCCAGCGGAGTGCCAGGGACCCCTTCGCACGCTTCCCTGCAGCTGCAAGACTCAGAAGGAAGCATGGAAGGCCAGCAGTCCACCCAGAACTGCCAGGACACCGGGGAAGCAGCCTGGGATAAGGCCACCCCCAGCATAGACCAGCTGACTGGCGAGGAATGCAGGGAGCTCCTCCAGACACTCCTCGCAGCCAGAGGGATGCCACAAGCCGCTCCACAAGGGACACCAGAGCAGGGGGCCTCTGGACACTGGGTAAGTCCCCCCCAGCACCCAGGAGGCCCCCTAACATGGTGCCGGCCACCCTGGGGGACCCCGGGGACCCAGGGCCTTTGGTGGGAAATTTCCCGCCAAACCGCGGCCTGCAGCTCCCAGGGCCAACCGGAAGCAACATGGCGGCCCCCAGGCCACCTACTCCAGTGAGGCTTGGTAGGCCTCAGCTAGGCCTCAAGGCCCGGCAATCGGTGGCGGCCAGCCGAAGCGGCACGCAAACCGCCCAGCCCCCCCCACCAGAAAGCCTCAAGGCCTACACAAGCCTCGAAGCCTGCCTGGCCACTCCTGCTGCAGTGGGCATCAGGGCCGCGATCCAAGTCCTGGTCGTGGCCCTGGAGGCCACAACAACCATGGCCTTGACATCGGGGTTAGCCAGCCTCCCTTGCTACCCCCAGGAGCCTGACTACAGGGGACATCCAGTCTGGAGCCCCCCAGCTGCTCCTTGCGCCTCTGGAGGGTCTCCGAAGGAGCTCCAGGCCCTCCAACCCTCTCCCCGGGGCCCACCTGCCAGGAGGCATCTGGCCCGGAACCTCCCAGCTGTGCCTTGCACCCCCGGTAGCCCTCAGAAGAACCCCCGGGGGCTCCGGCCTACCCTACACTGCTGCCCAGATGCCCTGCCTACCAGATGATTGTTGGGGGGCCTCCGGCCGAGGCCCCCACCTCCAGCATCAACCCCAGCCATCCCCAGGGTCTTCAGGGCCAGCGGTGGGCACATCCAGGTGACCAGGATCATCTTCCGGCCTTTCCGGCCCCACCATGCGGTCTTCACCCCCCAGTAAGTCTTCCAGCACCGGGGGGGCTTTGCAGCAGTTCTTCAGAGCCTCTGAGGCTCCAGGCCCACTTCTGGGCCCAGGCTGAGGCTCCAAGACCTGGGCCCAGGCCTTCTTCAGAAGCTCGGAGAGGCACGTTGTACCCCTCCGAGTCCCAAGCTGAAATGAGGTCTGAGCATGCTCAGTCGGCACCATCTGCAGAGAGAGAAATCACCACCAAAGGGATCCCTCTTCCATTTACTTCAATGGAATCTTCTCAAAGGTTCTCAAAGGGGCTGGCTCTATTTTCTCTGCTCCTATTTATTCTGCTGCTTCTGCCCTTCCAAATAATTTTGAAAAATTGCATCTTGATGGGGGGAATTTCAGCATTTGGAATAAGGAGGTGCAAGTTTGTCTCTTAAAGGAAGGGACCCTGAAATGGTTCTGGACCCCCACCTTTCCCTTGGGGGCCCCAAGAAGAGTGGTACCACAGGAAAGCCTATACCACTCTACTGAGCTCACTGGATGCTAAATTGTACCCCAGCATTCCAGATGGGCTCACAGCTGGTGAAGTTTGGGGGTTGTTGTATAGCCTGTTTAACAGTGACAGCTTGGGGTCTACTACAAGGCTTACATCTGAGTTTTATAACACCAAGCTGAGGTTTGGGGCCAGCATGGCCGAGCACCTGGGAAAATTGAAGGCGCTCAGGGCAGAACTGGTGCTCAGGGACTACCCTGTGACTGAGGCAAATATGATTGCAGTCATCCTGGCATCCTTGGACAGAAGTTGGGGAAATTTCATTGTCTCGCTAGAGGGAACCAGGAAGGAAGACATGACTCTGTCCTACCTCACAGGGAGGCTTAATGAGGAGGACAGGAGGTGCAGAGATGCAGGGGAATACACCAGACCCACAACCCATCACACCAGCAATAGACACCAAGACTCAGAGCAGGTTAACGCCCTACTTAAATGCTTCATCTGTGGCTCTAAGGAGCATCTGAAGAAGGACTGCCCCCACCACCAGCAAGGCTCCAAGCATGGCTCCAATCAGAGAAGGGGCAAGGGGCAGAGAAGGGGGCGTGGTGGGGGCAAAGGTGGTGCTAATGGCAATTTTGTGTGTAATTGTTACCTCACCCCCGCCACTGGCCTATGGTTACTGGACTCTGGAGCTTCATCCCACATTGCGAACCTGAAGCAAGGTTTCAAAAGGCTAAGAAGAATCAACTCCTCTGTCAAGGTTGCAAATGGTGATAGTGCTTTGGTTGTTGGGGAGGGCACTGTCTCTATACCAGGGCTGGGCAATGTCAAAGATGTTTTACATGCTCCCTCTATGGCCAATAACCTGTTGAGCATAATTAAGTTATGTGATGATGGCAGGGTGGAGGTATTGTTTCGCAAAGGGGGAAGTTATGTCACTTGGGACCAGAAGGTTATTGGGAATGTTACTATTATAAATGGTTTGCCATGCTTCTCCCCTGAGGGCCCAGCTACAGAGGACAGTCCACAGGGTGCCACCTCAGAAAGAGCCTGCGCACAGAAAGAGAGAGAGGCCCCACAGCCAGCCCCAAGACTGTTTAAGGTGCGCAAGTCAGAGGCGGCCACTCCCAAGGGGCCACAGCCAGCTCCCAGGCCGTTAAAGGGACGCAAGGCCGAAGCAGTTGTGCCCAAGCCACCTCAGCCAGCCCCACAGCCCTCCAAGACCAGTGCGGGCAAGAAAACCCACCCTCAGCAGGCACCTAAGGCAGGTAAGCCCAAAAAGGAGCCTAAGGTGTCGGCACCGCCCAAGGCAATCAAAGCCAAGGGGGTGTCAGTGGGGAAGCCGCTTCATGACAAGTGTGCCCACCTTCTACATTGGAGATTAGGTCATGCGAGCTTTCCCGTGATCAAAAAGATGGGAGAATTTGCTGAGGGGGTTCACCTCCAGGATTGTGAGGTGTTCCTGGACTGTGCCATCTGTAAGAGGGCGAAAAGGAAGGCTGCCCCTATACCTGAGGTATCACTGCATAAAACCCAACACCTGTATCAATTAGTCCATATTGATTTGGTTGGGCCATTTACCCTGTCCCTAGGGAAAAGGCAGTATTTCCTCACTGCCATCAACGATTTCTTGCGGTACGGCCATGTATATACCCTCACAAAAAATCTGAAGCCTTTGATGCCATAAAGTCGCTGTACAACTTTGTGGAGACTCAGCACAAGACAAGGATCATGCAACTGCAGAGCAACCGTGGGGCTGAGTTTATGTCCTGTAAGTTCCAAGACTGGGTAAGGCGTAAGGGCATACGCCATTTTCTTACAGCGCCCTTTACTCTGGCTCAGAACGGTGTGGCAGAGAAAAGAAATGGGATCCTACAGACTATGGTGCGTAGTCTGATAGCAGATGCTGGGGTGGCGGAATCATACTGGGCGGAGGCGGTGCATTACGCCAATTATACCTTGAACCGCACCTGGAGCAGCGTCGTGGACCAAACCCCATACTTCTTGGTCCACGGTAGGAAGCCAAGGTTGGGACCCTGCCACTGATGAGAGCGAGGAAGAGGACGAAGAGGTCAGTCTACCTGGTCCAGAAGGGGAGGATGAGCCATCCAGTCCTGAGGAGGAAGACATGCCATCTTTGTCACTGTGTTTTTTTGGTTTGTCTGTTCAAGCTCCTAAGCTCATATTCTTGCAAGCAGGTGTCTGCTAGCCAGCACTGTGATATCTTGTTTCCATAGTAATAAGATAAGGAAGTTTTGTTATGTTTTGGCTCACTGCGCATGTGTACAGAGTTTATACTTCACTTCCTGTAACTTCCGTTGTACTTTTCCTTTTTTCTTTTTCTATATGCCTTGATGGAGATTAGGTTGCAAACATGTAGCTTCGTTAGGTTTTCTTATTTTATAAATAAAAATGTTTTTTAGATTACTTTCCGGTCTCATTTTATCATCATTGACAGCAAAGAACAACATGGTCTATCACCTCTAATTAGCAGGGATGTTTTGGAAGAACTTTTTACTCCCTGGCAAAAGGTTTTTTCCAAGCCTTTGAAAATGGTAGCAGAGAAAGGCTTGACATTGGTAGAGAGGATGGTTTTTTCAAAGCTTCAAAGCTTCAAGATTAATTATGTTTTTCTTTGCTCGTTGTGATGATACAGCTTATTGTAGTTAGTTCCACAGGTCTGAGGACTTGGTGAATAACTGCAAGATAATGCCTCGAAAGAAAGCAAAGATGAAACAAAGGAGGACTCCGTCCGAGGACGATTTATGGCAGTCACTCCCACATACTTCTGCCGTGGAAGATCAACAAGAGACCAGGTCTGAACATTCTTCCTATATCTATGATGCATGCTATGCTACTTCCCAAGAGAAAGCTCAGTCTAAAAAAACAAACGCTCAAGATTATGACTTACTTGGAGCAAAGCCTAAAGTTTTACAGTCAGCTGAGCATTTTTCACCCAAAGAGAAAGGTGAAATTCTTTATTCTCCAATGACTCCTGAGCAGACAATTAGGCAGAAAGATGTGCAGGATTATTTGCAGTCAATTGAATTTTTAGAAGAGAGTGTAAAGCAAGCCAAGGCCTTTGCATTATCATCCCTTCAGCCAGATATGGGTGTGGTTCAAGTTCCTGAGCCCTCCATCTTGCCTTCTTCTTGGAAGCCAAGGGTCCACCCACAAGTTGGTCACATGGGTATGGTGTCAGACCAATCAGAGCAGAGAGCTGTGCCTACATCACACGGAGCGTCTTATGATCCTGACTCAGCTCCTTTGTTTTCTAATGTTGTAGCGCCATCTGCTGACGAAATGCATGCAATACATGATCATAAAAAAATATTACAATCAACTCGGCTTCCTGATATAGCTGCTAGTAAAATGCCTCAGATGCAGATGCCAGAACCTACTCCAGTAGGCCAAATTGGTGGTGCTCAAATACCAATAGCAGCTCAACAGCAACACGTCCACATGCAACCACAGATTAGACCAGCAATGGCACAGCCACAAATGCATTTAGCAGGTCAACCAGTGCCAGCACCAGTGCCAGCTCAAGCGCCCCCTGGTGGCCAAGCAGGTATCGCTCAGCGCACAGTTGATCATGTATGCAGAATTTTAACTGAAGAAGAAGCACTCATGCAAGCCACGCCACATTTGAGAGGACCACCTGCATCAAGAGCTCCAGAGAGGCATCCCTTCCGAGGAAGAGGCTTCGTTGCAAGGATGCCAAGATGTTATATCTGCGATTGTGTGGGACATGCCACCCGGGATTGTCCCCAACGATCTCAAGCACCCGCCAGGTACCAGACCAGAGGAATAGATTCCAGAGGCAGAGGCAGAGGCGGAGGACAAGGTCATCGCGGTCCCAGGCATGATCTACAAGCTCCACACCTCACATTGGTGTTGACCAACAATCCACAACCTGATCCAGAGTATGACAGATGACTTCTCTGGACTTTAGACAGTGGAGCAGCAGTGCATGTTACCTACAGAAGAGATCTGTTCACAGAGATGCACGAGCCTAAACCTGACATGCACAAACTGTACACTTTTTCAAATTATCCTGTTCAGGTCATGGGAAAAGGAACTGTTTATATTGAAGAGCTCGATGCATTGATTCCTGATGTTTATTACAAACCAACAGCAACCTGCAGTTTGCTTAGCCAAAGTCATTTGTCGAGGGTGTCCAAGTACCAGGTTCACCATTTTGAAAAACAAGTTATGTGGTGAAAGAGGGTAATATTGTTGCTGAAACCATATTAATTGGTGGTGTTTATTACCTAAAGCCAAAGTCTAACTGCAAGCACAGGCAAGTATAAGATATCCAAAGGAGAGCACAGGCCCAGAGAGAGATGTCTCAGAGAGAGATCCTGTTGCTACACCAAAGGCTCCTAAAGCCAATAAAAGAAACAGTTTGCTCAAAGCAAGCCTGAGGTTTCCAATAAAAATGTTGAAAATTCACTAACAGGTAAACCTTTGCATTCCAGGTGTATCCATAAGTGGCATAGACAATTGGGGCATGCCAGTTTTCGTGTTCTCAGAATGATGCCGAATTCGTGAAAGGTTTGGATCTGAAGGGTGTAAGGTGTTTTTGGATTGTGCTGTCTGCAAGAAAGCCAAATCCAAAGCAGCAGCTGTTCCAAAACACGCTACACATCGGTCAACACGCATTTTTGATTTGGTACACACTGACATAGTAGGTCCATTTGCACCAACATTTGGTGGCAAAAATTTTTTCTTAACAATTGTTGATAATTATTCTAGATATGGATTTGTATTTCCTATGAAGGAAAAATCAGAGACCTTTCAGATCTTTAAAGACTTTGCAACTTATGTCAATACCCAACACAACGTTCGCATCGCTAGAATTCAAAGTGATTGCGGTGCTGAATTCATGTCCCAGCGTTTTCAGGACTGGATGCATAAGAATGGAATTCTGCACCAGACCTCAGTCCCTTACGTTCCTCAGGAAAATGGAGTGGCGGAACGAAGGAATGGCGTTCTACAAACCATGATGCGTTGTCTCCTAGAAGATGCTAATCTCAGTCTCCCATACTGGGGCGAAGCTATTAAATATGCAAATTACATTGTTAACCGCATCTGGAGTAGTGTAATAAATCAGACTCCTTTCTTCAAGTTATGTGGGTATAAACCCGACCTCAAAAACATCCATATTTTTGGTGCATACACTATGCTGAACATTCCATTAGCTCAAAGAAAGAAAGGCGGTCCAGCAGCAAAAAGAATGAGATTCATGGGTATTGATGACAATTCAAAATGGAGCAAATTCGTTGACTCCAGACATGTAATTGTGATTTCTCAGTCCTTCAATTTTGAGGAAGATGCTGACTGGTCCAGGATTCACTCCAATGATCCTGGAGTTTATTTTCCTAGAGATGATGCCATGCAGCCTGATGATCAAGATTCACAGGTGGATGTTCCATCAACTAGTTCTTCTCAACCAGATGTTCCGTCTTCACGAGCCATCGATGTTGAGGCTAGCGACTATGAAGAAGACGAGGACGAAATGGAAGAAGAATGGACAGTTGTTCCGAGACGTTCCGAGAGGACCACGAAGGGGATCCCTCCAAAGCAATATTCATGGCAATTGGCACCTTTACCATTGGTTTGTAATGTTACACTGTCTCCTGACAAGTTCACACAAATAAAGCATCTTCCTGATTCAGAGCAAGAGAAATGGTATGAACCCCAAAGACTTTCTCCCACATCCAGGAGCTGTCCATCGAAGAACAAGAGAGGTGGCAGCTCGCCATGGAGCGGGAGATGGAGAGCCTGAGAAAGCTCAAGGTATTCACCCCCCAGCAACCACCGAAGAGGAAGAAGGTCATTGGCACAAGGTGGGTTTTCAAGGCCAAACCACTTGCCAATGGCCGTTACCTGTACAAGGCCCGCTTGGTAGCGCAGGGGTTTGCCCAGCGCTACATGGAGGACTACAGGGAGACCTACTCTCCAACCGTCCGGGCGGAGAGCGTCAAGGCTGCCCTCGTGACTGCAGCTGCTCTGGGAGAGGAAGTTTATCAATTCGACATCCAGACAGCTTACCTCTATGCCAACTTGGACTGGCAGATATATGTGAGGGCCCCTCCCGGTTACCAGCAGGAGGGGGGAAACACATGGTTGCTCCAAAAAGGGTTATATGGCCTCAAGCAATCGGGGAAACTCTGGTACGACTGCCTCAGAAAAAGTTTAGAATGAATTGGCTTCAGGGCATCCCATGCAGATGAGTGCGTTTTTAAACATGACTCTAAAGGTGCCACAGAAATGGTGTTGGTTTATGTGGACGACCTCTTATACGTAGGGCCTGGTAAGGAAAGGTGTGATGAATTTGCCAAGGGTGTGCACATCTTGGCCACTGAGCAGGGGTTCGCCCTGTCTCAGAAAGAAAAGATTGAAGAGCTGTTGGCCAGATGCAAAATGGCGGAGTCTAACCCAACGCGTAGCCCCATTCAAAGTGACTATTATGTTCACACTCACAAGGACAGCCCCAACTTCACAGATAATAAGTTATACAGATCCGTGATCGGCTCCTTGCTGTATATCAGCAACTGGAACAGGCCTGACATAGCTTTAGCTGTGAATCTATTATCAAGGCATGTGGAAAACCACAAGGATTTCCACTGGGCTGCTGTTGAGAGGGTACTTAGGTACTTCAGGGGCATGGCTGATGCCCTCCTTGTTGTGGAGCCAGAAAAGGGGAAACTGGCCCAACTCTCCACTTACTCGGATGCAGACTGGGCTGGTGACACCGAAAGTAGACGGAGCACCTCTGGTTTCCTGATATTGCTAAATGGCTGTCCTATCCATTGGCATGTTAGGCAGCAAAAATTTGTTTCTTGCTCCATGGCCAAGGCGGAATATGCCAGTCTGTCAGACACGGCCAATGACTTGATTTGGTTCGATGCTCTGATAACGAGCATCTGGGCACCTCCTCCTCTGCCCATCCAAATTCAAGAAGATAATACAGCCACAATTGGGATCTCGGGGGCATACGCGGTGGGCTCTAGGTCCCACCACATAGACATCCGATATAAAAATATCAGGCAGCTTGCTAGAATGGGGTTTGTACATGTCAAACATTGTAGTACTACCAACCAGATAGCTGTCCTATTCACAAAACCCATACCTATTGACCGGCACAACCTTCTGTGTAAGCATTTATGTTTGGTCCTATAAATGTGTACAATGCCTCTGTATGTCTATGACACCTGTTCGCCCCCTCACACACAATCACTGGTCCCTGTCATTGGCTGGCAAGAAGGGGAATTGGTAGATGTTTTTGTGCCAGCCATGGCAGTTTCTTAAAAGGCCACCAGATGGGAGCAAAGAGTCACCTTTGCTCCCACTGGTGGGTCAGGGGCCTCTGGCCCCTGCAGCCCCATTGGGGGGACTTAATGGCCCTCCAGCCCCCTCACTCCCATTGATAAGGGAGGGGTCAAGAGCCCCCATAAGAACCCCTGCACAGGAGCTGCACTTTAGCTCTTGTTCAAGCTCCCTTTGGAACTGATCCATGGGCTCAATCCAGGCATGGACGCCTCCATGTCAGGAAACTCTTTTTCTCTGCTTTATCTTTAAATAAAGCTTCACTTGATTGCATCCCTGCATGCTGCCTCTTTCACTTGGAAGCGCCTCAACAAACCATCGACCTTGTGAGGGCTCTCACAAAGTCAGAACCATTCTTCAGCAAAAAGCAGGAAGATGGCTGACTGATTCCTGAATTCTGAGATATGAGGCAATTTTGATGAAGCAGACAGATTTAGTTTTAACCACAGATCATAATTTAAACCCGGCACAGTTCTTGGCCAACACTATATCAGTGGATCAATATGGATTAGAACATTATTGTTCTGAAGTAATAGACTTACAAACCAAAATAAGACCTGATTTGGAGGAATACACCCTACTGAAAAGAGAGGCAATTTTTATATATGGTTCTTCTAGAGTGGAGAGGGGAGCACAGAAAAATGGGGATGCTATTATAAATGGACATACCAAAGAGATCCTGGAAGGAGGCGGACTGCCCCGAAGTTGGTCTTCACAGACTTGTGAATTGTATGCACTAAATCAAGCTCTATGCCTTTTAGAAGGAAAAATAGGGACAATATACAGGTGAAGAGGATGACCCATATGCGGAAGATGAGCTCAGCAACCTAAAGCAGAGAGGGTGACCCATCAAGGAACACATCCGTGTTAATCACCCTTGCTTCTTTTTTAAAAAAATTAGTTTTTATATGCTGTTTTTAGAGATTAACATGGAGGAGCAGCAACAGCAGGAATGTTTTCCTTCTGTGGTTTTATCAATGAACCATGACTGATAAGATTGTTCGGATCTTTTCTTTTTTTACTTTTTACTTTTACTTTTACTTTTTCAGTATAAGTATTTTTTAATAGTCCTGTGACAGTCAGGGAACAAATTGTAATGGGCAAACCTCTCTCAGAAACAACATGGCTGTGACAACGCCAAGACAACTCAAGATAAAAGACTTTCTTCAGATAACAGACACTACAAGTAAGACTCCTTTTCTCTTTTCTCCCCATCCCCCCACAAAAAACAAACCTAGCTCCTTACTGGAATGGAAAGAGGATGATTGCTTTTTGTGGAGGAGTGAGTTCCAGCTACTGGAGGAGCTGGGGGCAGGGGGAGACAAAAACAAGAACAAAAATGATAGTAGGAACAATTTTAAATGAGAATTGGATTTGGTTGCCAAGAATTGCCTACTAACAGTACTATAGTCTCTAATGGGTAAACATATTAATAAGTTAGATGATGAAGCAAACAGCAAAGCTCACATCCCAAAGCCTACCCGTGATGTTTGGTCAGCCTGTGTGGACTGGGGGCTCAGGACAGAGAGGATACAGTGGAGAGTCTGGTCTTGTAGAGACACAGGATCTTACTCCAAGTTACTAACACCCCTCTGAACAGGGGCAGGTGGCATAACAGGACAGTGGTTTTGATTTCTCTATCCCAACTCTTACGTTGTAGGGTATATTCCAACGACCTAACAGAGATTTCTTGACTCCCCAACAGACAAGGCTGCAAAGGAATATTGCTAACCTTTGGGCAGATTGTTCTGCCATCAATGTTATTCAGGCTTGAGACCTCATTAAAGAAACTCTGTATTTGGCCAAGATTTCACACCACACAAATTCCATCCCTGTTAAAGTCTGGGCAGGGAGCCAGGACATCGAGGGAAGTCGACATCAACCCTGGAAACTCCAAAATACCAATGGCCAAACAAACAAGCCCTCAACTAACAAGGTTAGAAAAAGATAAGGACAATAAAAAAACATATTTAAACTTATACAACGGAAAGCTTCAGTTCATGGATGATGATGAGGAGCTAGTCCACCAGTTTGCCACCCTTTGCCCAGGAGACCAAGAGATGATACTAATGAAGATTGAAACAATTGGTCAAATGTTAAGGTTGGCAACTAGTGCAACATTAAGCTTGAATGTTTTGCTTCCTTCTGGCAGCTCCTCTGTGGAATTGCTATCAAGCCCAGCTTCTGAAAGCACTCAAGCCCCAATAAATAAAAAGAGAAGGCATACTAGTCCAAAACAAATAGAAAAGGAAAGGATTGTCCAACAGGACTTAACAGTACAGGTCCAAATTAACCATCTGGTAGGACAACTAGACAGGGAGAAGGAAAGCCGAAGTTCCCGCCCACCTGACGAATTGTCAACCTTAGAGCAAAAGCAGAGGAACACTGGCAATCAAGATAAAGAGCAGAAACAATAACAAGATTTGCAATTTGCAAGGAGAAATACTGAACCTCACAATAACTGTGTCTATACAGGAAGCATAGTTAATATCGACTCAGCTCCAACATCAAGTTGACATCTGGCATTTGTGAGGGTTCCAGCGAGTGCCCTAATTAAACCATGAGTCTCAAACCAAGCTTCAAAAGAATCCAAAAGATTTATTAGGAGCAACATGTCGGCATTGTCCCATATGAAACCAATTCTTGCTACATGTAATTTACAATCACCTGTGACCCTGTTTCCCCCCTCCCCACTGGGTGCATCATAAATCAGACTCTCCATCGAAGCAAATTCATGGGCTGGGTGTCATCAATCACATTCTCCAAGGAAGGATTTTCACGGGCAGAAGATCTGGTGCCTAGGTTACAATCTTTGTAAGATAAGTGTGGAATGTACTTCTGTGTTAGCCAGTCTTCTGGACATTAGTAGACCCAAGATACAAATCCACAAACCAACATACAGAGATGTAGGTAATCGTTTATTTTGTACACATAACTCACATCCCATCTGGTGGTAATGGTTTGAAATCCAAACTAGATTAGCGCTGGAAGCATTTGCCTTCCAGCGGAATTATAGCATTACCCCACCCTCCTAATCGCAGCTACCTCCTGTGGACCGCCCTATCCTAAATCCCCACATAACAAACATTCCCTAATATGGCTAATTAGGCTTTTATTCCCATATCCCACCTCTGCAGCCTATAACGCTCTGCATCCTATCTACCACCATCCTGTGAGAACCCTGCCATAACAAACATCTATCCCCCCCTCCACAAAGCATCCAGCGACGTCCTTGGGGAATCCCTTGTGCAGCCTCCACATCCCAGGTACTAACGTGAGGCAGCGTTGCAAGGCAGCGTTTGGGAGCCCCCATTCAGCCATCAATTGCTACTGATCAGGTTCAACGTCGCATGTTGGAGGGATCCAGGTGTAGAGCTCTACTGCTGATGGGCGACTGCATTTGGAGCCCAACAGGCTGCCCCCTCTACCACAGGTCTACCTGGAGAAAGAGTGATAGAGTCGTGAGGCTATAACATTACTGTTTACCACCCACCTTCATAGGATATGAAAATATTATTTTCAAAATGGCTGCGCACATGGATGCTGCGGCTAACTGCTCCTTCTTTCAGTGTATGGTGTGTATGATTCTGTGTGTGTTTTGGATCCTTTCCTTGATTGAATCCTGTGGGGCAAGGAGCATCTATAGTCAGCAAGCCTTGTTACAAATTGGACTGAAATGTGAAAAGGCTATTACGGATGATTTTATATGTTCTCATAACATACCGAAGGAGGCAGCTAGGCCCCTGGGGGAGCCATGGATCACTATCCCTGTAGGAAGGAGGAAGAGGTGGAGAAAGAAGAACAGGAAGATGAAGAGAGGATGCTGTGCTGGGGTTTTCTTTAGGCTAAGTTTCCACACAAGCCTTCAATTCCAAGTATATTTCTTACCAATGCAAGATCTCTGACTAACAAAATGGATGAATTAAGGCTACAGATTGCAAAGACTAAATTCATCAAGAACTGCTGTGTTTTGCTAATCACAGAAACTTGGCTTCATTCACTCATTCCAGATGCAGTGTTGAGCTGGAGGCTACATAGCTCACCAGCAGGACAGGAGTAGAGATTCTGGCAAGATCAAAGAGGGAGGTTTAAGCCTTTATGTGAACAAAAGCTGGTGTATCAATACAAAGACTGTAGACAGCCACTGCTCCATGGATCTGGAGTATATGACTCTTAAATGTAGACCCATATATCTTCCATGGGAATTCAGCGTGGTTTTGATTACTGCAGTCTATATCCCACCTGATGCCAATACTACCATAGCTTTGGGATTCTTGTATAACATTGTTAGTAACCAGCAGAATAAGTATCCTGATGCTGTGCATATCATAGCGGGGGACTTTAATCAAGCTGATTTAAAAGAAGTGTTCCCTAAATTCTATCAGCATGTTAAGTGTGCTACTAGAGGAGCAAACATATTGGAGAAAGTATATACCAACATCAAACATGGCTATAAGGTTATACAATTACCACATTTGGGACAATCAGACCATATGTCACTGCTTTTAGCACCAGCATACATCCCTCTTAGGAGACGGGCTCTGCCTATAATAAAGACAGTGAAATCTTGGCCAGAAGATGCTTCCCAATAACTTCAGGATTGTTTTGAGAACACAAATTGGGACATCTTTTACCACCCTGCCCTAGAGGTGCACACTGCAACTGTTCTGTGCTATATCAAACACTGCACAGATACTATCACTGTGGATAAATGTATTAGGATCTATCCCAATCAGAAACCCTGGATGACCAAGGAAGTCCAGCGCCTCTTCATGACAGGACCAAGGCCTTTAGGTCGGTGATGGGGCAAGATACAGTGTTGCCAGAGCTAATCTGAAGAAAGGTATTCAGAAGGCTGAGACTGATTATAAGAGGAAGATTGAGGATAATTTTATAGCAATAACATGAGGCAGATGTGGCGAGAGATTCAACAAATTACAAACCATCAACTACCAATGTCATCCCTGCTGAGGGGGATGCTTCATTGGCAGAGGAACTGAATCATTTCTTTGCTTGCTTTGAAGTGGAGACATCAGAGACAGATAAAATGCAACTACCAGCCAATTGTAGCCCCCACCTCATTGTGGAGGAACAGGAGGTGAGGAGTATTCTGAGGGCTGTGGACCCTAGAAAGGCTGCCGGTCCTGATGGTATCTCTGGTGGAGTGCTTAAAGACTGTGCTGATCAGTTGGCTGGAGTCTTTACCAGGATCTTCAATCGGTCTTTATCCCAGTCCACTATTCCATCTTGTTTGAAGGCTTCCACCATTGTTCCACTGCCAAAGAAGTTCCCTATCAATAACCTCAATGATTACAGACCAGTGGCACTCACTCCTATCATCATGAAGTGCTTTGAAAAATTGGTCTGTTGGCACATCATTTCTGCTCTTCCGCCTACATTTGTGTCATCGATATACGTGTTTAAGGAAGAGGGTGGCCAACCTCCAGGCAGATGGAAGTCCAGCACATGGAATAAAGTGTCCCTGTTTTGAGAAGAGGTCAATGACTGTCCAAATCACAGTATAGCCATGACTGTTGGGTAGCTCCACTATAAAGTCCATGGCTATGTCTTGCCATGGTCTCATACGGTTAGACACCGTCTGTAATAACCCAAATGGTTTCCCAGGGTGGGATTTCATAGTCACACACACTTTACACCCCTTCACATAACGCTCAATATCTACCCTCATTGCCAGCCACCAAAATTGTCATTTGACAAGGTATAGTGTTTTTAGGAAACCATAGTGCCCAGCTTGTTTAACGTTGTGGCACCTTTGAAGTACCTTCTCTCACAATGTTTCTGGTATGTAGAGTTTCGTTCCTCTCCAAGCCACTCCATTCCGAATATCACACTGAGTTTTATTGTCTTCTATCCATAAATCATCTTTTATAGCATTTGGCAACTCGTCTGTCATGAATTTTACTTTCAATGTTTGCAGTGTTCCTTTTCCTTGAATAATAGGTTGTATGACTATATCTCGCTTACTTTCATATTGAGGTAATTGTGAAAGTGTGTCAGCAAGAAAATTTCTTCCTCCAGGTACATATTTCAGAATGAAGTTAAAACAATGAAAGTACAGTGCCCAGCGAACCTGTTTGGGCGATAACCTTCGGGGAGTTTGAAGAGCCTCTAGGTTCTTATGGTCTGTCCACACCTCGAACGGGGTTTTGGACCCTTCCAGAAAATGCCTCCAAGTCAATAACACCCAATGAACTGCAAAGGCTTCCTTCTCCCAAACAGCCCAGTTACGTTCGGTAGGACTGAATTTCTTTGAGGTGTAAGCACATGGTTGTAATATGCCCTCTACGTTTTCTTGTAACAATACAGTCCCCACCGCAACACCACTGGCATCCGCTTGGTTCACAAACGGTCTTTCTGGATCCAGATGTTTTAACACAGGTTTGTGTGCGAACATTTGTTTTAGTGAGTTAAACGCCTGCTGACATGTCGGTGACCAGGGTATCACCTGTCCAGGTTTAGGCTTCTTTGTTTGCAGTGTGTTTGTTTTCAATAAATCTGTTAAAGGGAGCACCAATGTAGCAAATGATGGTATGAACTGTCAGTAGAAATTAGCAAAGCCCAAGAAGCTCTGCAGTTGTTTTTGGGTGCTGGGTGCTTGCCAATCCAAGACGATTTGAACCTTGGCAGGATCCATTTATAACCCAGATAGTCTAGACGGGCACAGTGGAACTCGCACTTGGACAATTTAACATATAAATGGGCTGCCAGCAGTTTTTTAAGTACTTGTCGTACCAATTGTATACGTTGCTCAATAGTCTCCGAATATATCAATATATCATCAAGATACACTAAATACAAATGGTCATGCAGAACGCCATTGATCAACTGCATGAAGACAGCTGGGGCCCCTTGCAGTCCAAAAGGCATAACTCTAAACTGGTAGCTGCCCAACGGGCAGTTAAAACTTGTCTTCCATTCATCCCCGGGGTGGATTCGGACTCTGTAATAGGCCTCATGAAGGTCTGATTTCGTGAAGATCTGGCCTTTAGCTAACGTAGCCAGTAAGTCTTTAATTAACAGTAGAGGATACAGTGGTTCCTTACGCACCACATTCAGACCTCAGAAATCCACACATAATCTCAACCCCCATCTTTCTTTTCCTGAAACAAGACTGGAGCGCGATATCGCCGCCCTGCCAAATAAAGCCTCTTGCCAAAGTTGTGTCTATGTATTTCCACATTTCATTCATTTCCTGGGGTGTCATTGAATACATGCGGGATTTTGGTAGCTTCACCCCAGGAATTAACTCTATAGCACAATCTGCTGGTCTCTGGGGCGGTAGTTGTTTATTTCCAGTTTCATTAAACACATCAGCTAAATCTGCATACTCTTTAGGATAGGTGGGACTGGAATCATTAAGCACCAGGCTGGGGACTGTCAACCCAGAAACATCCTCAAGGGGTGGATCTGGGCCTATAGCCAACCACATCTTTCAAAACCCACCTTCCCAACTAATTGTAGGACGCCATTTATCCAGCCACGCCAATCCAAGAATAACAGCCTCCATCATACGTTTTACAACTATGAAAGAAAACTTCTCCCAGTGTTCTCCCATATGCATTATCACTGGCTATGTTCAATGGGTTGTGGGTTCTCCTCCCAAGATAAAACCATCTACTTGCTCAAACCTAATGGGAGTGGTTAATGGTATTAGTCACAGTCTTAATTTGTTCACTATTGTGTGTGTGGTTAAGCACCGTGTGCACCCTGAATCTATCAAAGCACCAATCTCCATAGTTTGATTCGTTCCCAGGTTAGTAAGCTTCATTGGTATTATAAAAGGAGAGATAGGCTTACTTACCATTGGATCATCCATGCCACTTCCTTCTCCATCATCCTCCTGGTTAGCTGGCTTTTTGGCAGTGGGTATCACCTCCTCTACTGACCGGTCAGGTTCTATACTGGCCTCCAATTGTCCTACTGCTCGGGAGCATTCTGGAGACTGTCTAGAACGTCCAACAGATCCACTGAAGGCATGGCCCATTGGTCCTCGTGGAGGTTGTTTCTCCGCCTGTAATGGAGGTATTGGACATTCAGCCTCCTGATGTCCTGGCTGGTTGCAATAATAACACCTGAACATAGCACCCCTCCCTGGTGATGCTTGGGTAATCGGAAGTCTGGCTAATTGGTTGGTTCGAGGAATGGACCTTCTATGCTGCCCAGCACCTAAGTCACTCCGTATTTTTAAATGACGTAGTCCAGAGTCCAGTTCTATGACTGCAGAATAACAGTCTTGTAAATGAGCAGGCAATCCTTAATACAAACAAGCCTGCCCTAGTTCCCTATCCAGTCCTTCCCTAAACAAATGAACTAGCATACATTCTGGACAAGCCGGGACCCTCCCAGTGGCTCTCCTAAAGTCCTGCGCATATTCCCTTGCTTGCCTGCCAAGTTGTTTCACTGCTAGAAGATCATCCTCCGCCTGTTGTATCCTAGAACTGTCATCAAATTGATGTCTCAGTGCCTCTAGAAATACCCCCACATCAGCCAAGGCAGGAGATCTCTCTCTGTGCAAATCTGCTGCCCATTCGCCTGCCTCTCCCTTGAGCACACTGGTTATAGCCACCACCATGGCCCAATGGGAGGGGTAATGTTTCCCATACAGGTCTAGGTGGTTAATGATTTGTCCTAGAAATACAGCCACACTATTAGCGTTACCATCAAACGTGGCATGTTTGGAGGAGGACCCCACCTTCCCTGTGGCGTGTTGCTCTGTTCTTATAAAATTAAAGAAAGCTGTCTAACCCGTTTGGGTCAGAAGAACTATATTATTTGGGCTGCAAAGATGGAATGTTTCCTGAAGGCAAAAGAGCTTTGGAATATTGTTGAAAATCCACCCCAGGCACCATTGAATGCTGTAGTTCAGAAGCTGCATGATAGAGCATTTGCTTATGTCATCTTAAGTTTAGAAGATGATCAGTTTATCAATGTAGCTGATTTAAAGACTGCAAAGGAAGTCTGGGATAAATTGAGGACTGTTCATGTGAGTGTATCTGCATGCAACATCGTGCAATTATCAAGAAAGTTATATAGAGCTCATTTGCAGCCAGGAGATTCAGTGGAACAGCATTTTGTTCATATGCAAACTTTGTTTGTGGAATTAGAACAACGTGGGATGCGGATACCTGAATCTCAGAAAGTGCTCTTAGTTTTGAACAGCCTAGATGAAACTTGGGACATTGTGTCTGCAGTGTTTGAATGCAAACCAGAGCAGGAATTGAGTCTGGAAGCTCTGAAAGCATGTCTGATAGCTGAAGAGCAGAAATGCCATTATAGAAAAAGGCTCGAGGAGGAAAAATTCCTGAGGAGGGGGCCCAAGAGGAGCAATGGAAATTTCCACAGCCAGGCTGTCTCCAGAGACCAGAAGAGCAGTAGAGGATATCAGATTACAGCTAAGCAGAAAGCCCAACAACAGAAACGATGTTTCATCTGTGGTGACACTACTCATTTAAAGAAGGACTGCTTGCAAGACAGAAGTTTGCAAGGACAGTTTGATGGACAGATTGCTGTTGCAAAAGCCAGCAATAGTAATGGAAGAAATCAATGGCTGGTAGACAGTGGGGCTAGGCAAACAATTATTAATAATGCTAAATTGTTTTACAGGATGGATGCGGCTGCAGGAGACCCAGTAGCCTTGGCAAATGGCAAGAAGGCTAAAGTCATTGGAAGAGGCAGTGTGCAAATTCCATATTTGGAAACAAGGTTTAATAATGTTTTATGTGTGCCAGAAATGGAACATAATTTGCTGAGTGTCTCTAGTTTAGACATGCAAGGATTTGAGACCACATTTGTATTTTTTTAAAAAAAACTTTTATTAATCTTTTATAACTTTAAAAAGACAAACAACAGAAATATAAATCTTGTAACATCAACAGTTTGTGACATTAATCTTATACTAATATTTTGTGCATTATTCACAAATATATAAAGTTTGTGTGGATATAAATCTTTAACTTATCTACTGCTTATCCTTATTTTTTTACAATCCATTTGTCTATCCAACAATCTATCTCTGCTCAATCCAGTCATACCATTTTTCCCATATCTTGTAATAGTCAGATTCCTCTTTCTCTTGCAAACTCAAAGTTAATGTGTCCATCTCAGCACAGCTTATTATTTTTTGGATAATCAATTCCTCTGGTGGTATGCATGTATGTTTCCAAAACTGGGAGTAGGCAATCCTGGCTGCAGTTAAAATGTGCAATATTAAATATTTTATATTTGTCCCATATTTCTTTTTTTAATATCCCCAATAAAAACAATTCCGGTTCTAATTCTATTTGCTCACTGGTAATCTCTTGTAACCATTTTTGAATTTTTAACCAATATTTTTGAGTCTCCAAGCAGGACCACCACATATGATAAAATGTACCTTCTTTCTTTTTGCACATCCAGCATGCCGGATTCATGTTGGGATACATTTTCACTAATCTCAAGGGGGGCAAATACCATCTGTAAAACATCTTATAGGCATTTTCTTTATATGCTGTTGATTTCGTTAATTTATAATTTCTATTCCACATACTTTCCCATTCTGTCAATGTTATGTTGTGTCTGATATTTTGGGCCCACGCTATCATGCATCCTTTAACAATCTCCTCCTCCAAGTCTACTTCCAGCAGATATTTCTATATTTTCGTAATTTTTTTTATCTGGGCCTAGTAAAATTTTATCCAGTTGTTGTGGCTTCAAATATCCAAGTCTTCGGAGATGGGGCGGCATATAAGTTCAAATAATAAATAAATAAATATATTCCAAAATCTTTTATGTCTTGTTTGTACCTGTTTTGTAGTTGAAGGAATGTCCACCAGTCAATCTGTATCCCTTGTTTTTGGTAATCCTGTATTGGTTTCAAATTTCCTTGTGTATCTAATATATCTTTATATTTTATCATCTTGCTCAAATCTAGGTTATTTGGGTGAATCATTGCTTCCATCATAGATAGCCAAATTGGGATTTTTATATAATGTCATTTCTTAATTTTAATCCAATTTTGTAATAAAGAGTCCCTAATTAAATGCCTGTGAAAATACTGTTGTTTTCTGGTCCCTGTTTCCCACAGAAAGGCATGCCATCCTCTTTGCAGGTCGTGACCCTCTAAAATTAATATTCTTTTATTACTTAAATTGATCCATTCTTTCATCCAAGTTAATGCTGCTGCGCTATAATATAACTCCCAATTTGGTAGCCTGAATCCTCCTCTGCTTTTTATATCTTGTAGTGACTTTATCTTTATTCTAGATTTTTTGCCTAACCGAAAATTTTTGTCATAGTTTTATTAAGTTCATCAAAAAAGACTTTTTCTAATCTGACAGGGATCGTTTGGAATAAATATAAGAATTTAGGTAAAATAGACGTTTTTATGGCTACTATCCTTCCCAGTAATGATAGTTGTAATTTGGCCCATAATTCTAAATCTTTTTTTGTTTGTTGTAATAATTTATTATAATTATTCTCCTTTATTGTTTTGCAATGTGCCGTCAGCCATATACCTAAATATTTAATTTTCTTTATTGTTTGCAGTCCCGTTACCCTTTCTAATTCTATTTTTTGTAATTCTATTAACTTTTTGGTTAGGAGTTTTGTTTTCTGTCTGTTAATTTTCAAACCCACTTCCCCATATCTTTCTAATTCACTAATTAACTCCTTCCCTCTCTCTATTGGATCTTCTATAAAAAAGACCATATCGTCCACGAAGGCTTGTAATTTGTATTCTTCTTTTCTAACTTTCAATCCCTTTATTCCTGGGTTTTGCCTAATTCATCTTAATAAAATTTCAAGTGATAATATAAAAAGCAGAGGAGATAAAGGGCAGCCTTGTCTAACTCCTTTCTCTATTTTTAAACTCTGAGTATTTTACCCATTAACTATAATATTAGCCTTTTGTGTGGAATATATTGTTGTTATTATGTTCTCAAATTTAGTGCCTAGATTCATATTGTAAATTTGTTGTATCATGAATTGCCAATTCAGGTTATCAAATGCTTTCTGGGCGTCCAGAAAGTTTTTCTGCTATTATTAGGCCTCTTTCCTCTCTCAAGTAATCTCTTATCTGATCTTCATCTACCTCCTCCCTTTTATACAAATTTTTAAAATATTGGTGTACAATCTCTTTCTTTCTATTGTATGTTGATATTCTCCGTTTTCATCCTGTAATTTGTAAATTGTTCTTTTTTCTTTCTCTTTCTTAAGCCTATAGGAGAGCCATCTTCCTGGTTTATTTGCCTGTTCAAAGAATGTTTGTTTAACTGCTTTTAGATTTTTGACCATTTCTTCTTGTTCCATTAAGTTAAGTTTATGTTTATTTAAAAACAATAGTTCTTTTACTTTGGTATTTTGTGGTGTACTTTGTAATTGAGCCTCTAATTTTTTAATTGTTTCCTGCAAATTTTTTTGTTGAGCACATTTTTCCTTATTCTTTTTTGCTGCATAAGATATTATGATCCCACGGGTGACTGCCTTCATAGTATCCCATAAGTTTTGTGTAGATGTATGTTGTTCATTGTTTTCCTTTAAAAAAAGGTTAATTCTTTAAATTTCCTAACAAACTCCATATCTTTTAATAATTGAGTATTTAGGGTCCATCTTCACCTTGTTTTCCCCCTACCTTTCCAACTTTTTTTGAGTGGATTGTGGTCAGCCCAAAAATTTGGTAATATCTCTATATCTTCCATACCTTTTCCTATTTCTGCACCCATCCAAGCCATATCAATATGTGACCAAGATTGATGTTTTTCTGGGTTTAATTTCCTCCAAACGTCTATCAAATTTAACTCTGCAATCATTTCAAGACATGCCTTTGGTAACTTTTGTTAGGAATGATAGTCACCTAACAGTTGGGTTAGCAATATATAAACCAGGATAGTAAATTAATATTGTATCTTTAAGAGAATGCCGATTGTGATTGGCTGAAGTTTCTGCCAACGGCCATAAGATGGAGCCAGAAACCTGGTTCGTTCTCCACTCCACTCCACTCCACTCCACTCCATTCTCCGTTTGTATTTTGTACGAGTCTTTGCTGTTGGATTACTCATCATTCTTCTGATATTGTTGTGAGTTTTTTGCTACTGTTTGCAAACTCCGTGTACTGAACTCTGTGTATGATACTGGTAAGGAAAAGGACTTTGTGTTTTGGATTATCAACTGAATTATTGCTTTGAGTACTGACTGCATTCACCGTGTTTGACTTGGACTGCTTTTTGGATTCTGCTTAACCATTTACCGGAAGTAAAACCTACATTTCAGTATTCAGTATATCTTCGTGTCACTTGTGTGTTATTCATAACCGCTCTCACTACGTTTCCCTGAGCACACTCATTTTCCTAACGGGGATATTTCTTCTTTTTTCCCCTTTTTTCTTTTCACTTGTAATCTTTTTGATGGTCTGTTATGGCATTATAATCTCCTATAATACAAATATTTCTTCGTTCCAATTCAATAATTTTTTCATGTAGCCTTTTATAAAATTCTTGTTGGTTTTCATTAGGTGCATAAATTACCACTAATAATACCGGTGTAAGGGCTATCCACACTTCCATCATCAAAATTCTTCCATGTGGGTCAACAAAGATTAAGTTTGTTTTTATATCTTCCTTAATATAAACAGCTATTCCCTTCTTTTTTAAAAAAAAGTCTGCTGGGGCAGTATATAGTTTCCCTAATTTGGGACACTCTAGATATTTTTCATCTACTTTTTGAACATGGGTTTCCTGTAAACATAGTCTAACTACTTTTTGTTTAATTAATTTTGCTAATATCCTTTTTTTCTTTATTGCTGAATTTAAGCCATTAATATTGATGGATAGTAGTTTCACTTCTTCTCCCATTCTCTTAATTGTATCTAATTCTTTGTCACCTACTCACCCTTATCTCTCTTTGTGTTCTACTTGTTTTTAAATCTCCCCGTTCTTGTTGTTGGTGATCTCTTTTTTCTGATCTTTGATCTTCCTCTTTATTCCCTGGTTGCTCCTGCTCCTCTTGAGTGTTTGATTCCAGTTCTTCCTTGCTGCTTTGATCCTCAGGACCGATTAATTGATCATAAAGATCTTGCACTTTCTCTAGGGCAGTGGTTCTCAACCTGTGGGTCACGACCCCTTTGGGGGTCAAATGACCCTTTCACAGGGGTCATCTAAGACCATCGGAAAACACATATTTTAGATGGTCTTAGGAACCGAGCCATAATTTTATGGTTGGGGGTCACCACAACTTGAGGAACTGTATTAAAGGGTCACGGCATTAGGAAGGTTGAGAACCACTGCTCTAGGATATCGATTTTAATTTTTCTCTCTTCCCATGTGACTAGCATCCCCTCCGTGACTAGCATCCCCTCCGGGGTCAGCCATTGGAATAGAATATCTCTCTTATTCAATTGCGGAAATGTCTCTTGCCAGCATCGAATGCCCATCACTCTGTGTGCTCCCACGGACAGGGCCTCCTTGGGGTGCCGTCGGCCAGACAATGTTGGCTGGTGACCCCCAGGGGTAGGGCCTTCTCTGTGGGAGCGCCCACCCTGTGGAATCAGCTGCCCCTGGAGCTACGTTGGCCCCTGACCTCCTCCCCGTGGCCTGAAGACGTGGCTATTTGAACAAGCCGGCCTGGACTGAGGGAGGGTGGCTTTTAGTTGTTTTAAATGTTAGTGTCTTTTGTGGGTTTTAGATATTGTTTGGCTTGGGTTTAATAACTTTTAAATAATTTTAAACTTTTGTATTGTGTGTTTTTATGATGTGAGCCGCCCTGAGTCCTCCGGGAGATAGGGCGGCATACAAGTCCAAACAATAAATAATAAATAAATAAATTGTGCAGGCAAGAATTTATAATCCTGTCTCTGCTCCCTCACCCTTCTCAGGATCTGTTTTAGTATCTGGATCTCCTTTCCTTTATAAGTGACTGGTTCATCTCTGGTATATAAGATTATATACAATATCCTGGACCTTTCTTCTTGTGAATCTTATGTGGATTTTTTTTGGCAGTTTATGACATCTAGCGTAGCTCATACTCACTCTATAGATGTCATCCATTTCATTCAACATTTCGTTTTTGTCTCTTTCTAATGCTTCTGCCAGAATTTCTGCCATCACCAATTCCAGATCTTCATGTTTAGATTCTATAACATTTTGGAATCTGAGATACGATGCTACTTGGTCCATCTCTAAATAGATCAGGGAATCTTCCATTTCTTTACTTATTGTTTTCATTTGTTGATCCACCAATTCCAGTCTCTTCTCTGTTTGTTCCGTTCTTTTCTCAACTTCCTTTATTATATGTTCATTTTTTTCTAAGGCCTGTTGGACTGAACCTACTTTCTCATCTAATTTGGATATATCTGATTTCATTTCATTTTTTAATTTTCCCATTTCTTCTTTAACTTCATTTATATTGGCTCTCATTTCTGTATGGTTCTTTATCATTATTTCTTGGAGCTTCAACATCCTGTAAGTTAAGTAGTGTATATTGCTGTTTGAACTAGGGTTCTGTTTCTCAATTGTTAGCATCCCTTCAATTATTTTTTGAGTCAATGGTGAAGCTACTGTCGCTGGAGTTGTTGAGACTGGTGTGGTCTTCTTTCTGGTCTTTACCATCGTGTTGGTGATGCTGGTCATTTCTTTTAATATTTCTGTCTGTTTTCTTAAGATACTATAAATATTGTCCAAATCAGCATTAAACAAGGTTGTTCTCTCTAAACACTAGTTAATGGTATAGTTATTCTAATAATTATAGCTCCTAAAATTCTTAGCTTTCCTGTTTAAGATCTCTTTTTTCCCTTAGTTAAAGAATTAGAGTACTTATCCAAATAATTACAATTATCCCAAATCTACCACAATCATCAACACTTATCCCCCCCATTGATGGTTTTAAATATTCAACTTATCCAGATATATAAATATGTATTACTATATAGATATATAAATATATGAATGTATAAATATGCAGGTATATAAATGGATATGTAAACTGTAAAGAATTAATTTTGCTAATTAAATATAAATCAATATATGTAAGAGTATAAATATAAGTATATCAATATATCAGTATAAATATAGACCCTTAATATAGATACAATTAATTGAATAGAGATAAATTAGGTGCAATTAATTTAAGCAGTATATAAATTATTATGAATAATTAGGGTCTAAGTCCCTAATCCAATTTACTAAAATAATCTACTCTTAATTTCTATAAAATATTTTTCTGAAAAATCACTCTATTAGCAAATTTATATAACTGTAAATACTTATTTCAATAATTCTTCAAAACCCTTATAGTCAAAGAGAAAAGAGAAAGTGAGCAAAAAATAAACAAAGGGAAAAGTCAGTAATCCAATAGTTCAACAGATATTTCACTCCTCACAGAGGGTTTCTACCAATTCAGTTCTCTTATCTTATTGACAAATCGCTGAGTAATGTCTGTTCTCTTCAATGGACGTTTGCTGCCTCTGTTACTCCAGCTGCTCTCTCATATCCATCACTTCCTTTACACAGTTCAATAATTGCAGCCTACTAACTGGAGTCTATCACAATCGTGTCTTTTAATCTTCTAAATTTTAAGGTTTTTCCGTATCTCCGCTCTTTTCCATTTCTTGTTCGTCTCAATCTCCTAACTCCTCTTTCGGGCAATCTACAGCTCCCCAGTCACTCTCCGATCTATCTCACCTCCACCTATTTGCCGCTCTTCCAGAGTTCTGATCAGCCTCCTTTTGTATCTTCCACCCTCCACAGCTTACGAACTTTCTTCCACTCTGTCTCTGCTTACCGTGATTTTTCTCTGCACCGTCACTCTCTTTAATCTCTGCCACAGTCTGTCTTCCAATTTTGCTTCCTTCTTACAGCTGGGCTGTCAGGACTTCAGGGCCGCCATTCAAAGATGACAGCCTCTTGCTCACTGGGCTCGAAGTGCTCCTCTTCATCACAGGGGCAGTCACCCTCCACCACCCCGCTGTCAGGGTTCTGGCAATTGCCCTAATTAAATCATGAGCCTCGAATCAAGCTTCAAAAGAATCCAAAAGATTTATTAGGAGCAACATGTCGGCATTGTCCCATATGAAGCCAACTCTTGCCACACGTAATTTACGGTCATCTGTGACCCTGTTTCCCCCCTCTCCCCTGGGTGTGTCATAAATCAGACTGCCCAATGAAACACATTCATGGGCTGGGTGTCATCAATCACATTCTTCAATGAAGGATTTTTGCAGGCAGATCTGGTGCCTAGGTTACAATCTTTGTAAAATAAGCATGGAATGTACTTCTATTTTTTTTTATTGCCATACTGCTCCTTCAAATCCCCCCCCTCCTGCTTATGGCAACTCAGAAACAGACATAGGAATGCTTTATGAGTTGACAGCATGCTTGCCATCTATTGAGGTATCATCAATATGCAGATGATACCCAGCTTTATATCTCCACCCCAGGCCAGATCAGTGATGCTCTCTCTGTGATGTCCCGGTGCCTGGAGGGCACGGTCTGGATGGGGAGAAATAGGCTCCAACTCAACCCCACCAAGATGGAGTGGCTGTTCTTACCGGCGTCTCGGTTTTCTGGTGATGTTCCATCTTTGGCCATGGGGGGAGAGGTGTTGCCCCCCGTGGATAGGGCGAGGAATCTGGGCGTCCTCCTGGATCCACAGCTCAGTTTGGAGGAGCAGGTGAGGGCTGTGGCCAGGGGGGCTTTTGCCCAGGTTCAGCTGGTTCGCCAGCTTTGCCCTTACCTGAGCTGAGATGCCCTTCGAACGGTCACTCATGCGCTCATCACTTCTAGAATCGACTACTGTAATGCTCTCTACATGGGGCTCCCCTTGCGAACTACCCGGAGGTTACAACTGGTGCAGAATGCGGCCACGCGGGCTGTGATGGGAGTATCCTAATACTCCCATGTTACACCCCTCCTGCGTGACCTGCATTGGTTGCCGGTTGCCTTCCAGGTTAGTTTCAAGGTGCTAGTAACAACTTATAAAGCCCTAAATGGCTTGGGTCCAGGGTACTTGCAGGAACGCCTCCTGCCAGCATCACATTCTGATCGCCCTGTTCACTCCCACAGGAGGGGCCTCCTTGGGATACCGTCGGTTAGGCATTGTCATCTGGCAGTCCCCAGGGCTAGGGCCTTCTCCGTGGGAGTGCCCACCTTTTGTAACCAGCTCCCCGTGGATCTCCATCTGGCCCCTGATCTCCACTCCTTCTGCGGGACCTGAAGACTTGGTTGTTTCAACAGGCCGGCCTGGAATGACCCAGGTGGGGGGTTTTAATTGCTTTAATTTTAAGGTTTTAAGGTTTTATTGTATATTTCGACTTGTTTAGATTTAATTTGTTTTTAGGTAAATTCTATGTAAATATTTGCTGTTTTATTGTTAGCTGCCCTGAGTCCTTAGGGAGAAGGGCGGCATATAAGTCGAATAAATTATTATTATTATCATTTAGCCAACCAACCAAGGCAAACCACCTTGCTTCTAGGAATCCCATACAGATGGTGACCTGGAACGTGGCTGGATGGAAAGGGATGGTTGATAGTGAACTAATGAACTTTCTTTCTAGATTCGATGTAATAGCCATTCAAGAAACCTGGTTAACTGCAGTGGACGAACCAGTACAACTGCCAGGCTTTCAGGGATGGCTCTCCCTAGCCAAAAAAGCAAAATACAAAGGGAGACCCTATGGTGGGTTATGCAGTCTTATAAAGTAAGAATTGCAATGGCAGGGGGAGAAACTGGACAATGAAGATAAGTATTCATATTTCCTAGCTGTCAAGTTTGGATACAAAGAGTTTGAGTTAATACTGGTAAATGTGTATATCCCTCCAAACACATCCTGGTATTATAACTCCAAATACTGCATAAATTTGGAAGTTATCCTAGATGATATATCTGTATTGTATCCCCAGTCCAGTGGTGGGATTCAGCCAGTTTGCACTGGTTCACTAGAACCGTTAGCTAAATTTTTGTTCAGTTCCATGAACCGGTTGAAGCCTCAGCCCTTCCCTCACAACCCCTCCTCCCCTCATACTTTGGGTGAAAGTAAGGGACTATTGATAGCCTGCTGACACTGTTCAGAGTTCAGCCAGCAAAGGAGGAGACCACGCTAAGGGTCTTGACTTGGCTCGGAATGCAGTGAATACACACAAAAAAGTTGTTTTTAGCCAGCATTACTGGCTTCCGCCAGCCAGCTGGCTATGAGGGCGGGCATGCCCCGATCACACCTGCTGACGGCCTGCTCCTGCAAGCACTCTTCGCCGGCTCTCTGCAGGCTCCAGCAAACCTGGATTCATGGCCTCTGATCCGGCTGCAGCTGTCTCTCTCTTCTGGCCTGCTCCAGCAAACATTCTTTGCTGGCCTGATCCAACAAGCACTCTATACTAAATGGGCATTTCTCAGGATGCTGCATTGTCCATTTAATGCAATCACATGGGATGATCACAGAACACAAAGGTATCAATTGGTAACTTCTCATCTTGTACTTTTCAGCCCTAAACAATCATGGTATTTGCAGAGTCCTTGGGGGAAATATTTGTTTATTGGAACCACTCATCAGACAAAGAAGTAGAACAAGAAAAGCTATCTGGTCCCCATACAGTCCTCTTTGTCCATTAAATGGACAATTCAAAGATCTTTTCCTGCAAGATACAGGCCATGTTATGTACCAATAGCTTTGCCCTCCCCCTTTTCTTGTTTTGAATTTCCTGTCCAAAGGTGATTGGATTTTTTTGGCTTGGAACCAAAGGTATCTAGGCTCAGACTGTCCCTTCTTCTGTCCCAGAGAGGACATTTTATGGTGATACAGTTTTTTCCAGATAAATAATCGATGGGTATTAGTTATGAGGAAGACAATGTCTCTTTCAATAACAGAAATTAAAACTATTTTATTTTAACAAGAAGTAAAAAATATACAGAGAAAATTGGGATAAGAAAATAAAGAGAAAAAAACAAGAAATGATATTACAGTGCATTTATCATGTTTTTCTTAGAACAATTAGCTGAACTCTGCCTTGTTTATCATTATTTTAGGTAGTAATCAAAAACACAACATGCAAAATTTGCAATAATCTTTGTATTTTGGTCAACTGTAGGTTCAAAAACAGAGGTGAATTTGTGGTATGGAATCATTTTTCAAATGAAGCCGCTCAGTGAAACAGAATCTTTATAATTGGCATTACATCTTTGGATAATACAGCTGATATGAAAATGCTGAATTTATATAATGCACTCTGTATGTAAGGTGTTTGCAATTCATAGCACTTATTTCTTAATCAAGCTAATAATTAATATTTCATAACTGGAAATACAGGTGAAACTTGAAAAATTAGAATATAATTTATATAATATATACACCCTCCGTACCTCTTACTTTGGCTGCCCACATGGCATCTTTAAGGAATGTAGCATCCCCTCATCAGGGCCTCTTTCTAAGCTCCTCATATACTACCACTTTTCCAAAGAGATTATAACAACTCCCCACCAAAACATAATAATAATATAAAAGACATATACATAAGATAAAAATATAAAAAGGCTTAACAATGGAGCATGTCAAAAGTATAAAAGCAAAGCATGTGTATATAGGGAAATATATTTCATTTTATAACAGATTAATAAAATTGGAAGGGACCCTGCAAGGTCATCCAGTCCAACCCCCATTTGTGAAACCTTTAAGCATTTTATTTTTGAATTTACTTATTTCTAACAACAGGTTTTAGATCTATGACGTAAAAGGTACATGAGTCGGAAAATATGCTTGCGGAATGGCTGGGAATGGGGTTGCTCAAGCACTTTATGTAAATACAGATAGTCCTTGACTTACAACCATTTGCTTAGCAACTGTTCAAAGTTATAGTGATGCTGAAAAAAGTGTCTTAAGATTGGTCTTAGCACTTATGACCATTGCAGAATCCCTGCAGTCATGTGCTCAAAATTCAGGCACTTGGCAACCAGCATGTATTTATGATGGTTATACTGTCCTGGGGTCAAATGATTGCCATTTGTGACCTCTTCAGCTGGCTTCCAACAAGCAACGTTAGTGTAGGAAACTGGATTCACTTAACAACCATGGTGGTTTGCTTAACAACTGTGGCAAAATAGGTCATAAAATTGGGTACAATTCATTTAATGACTGCCTCACTAAGCAACAGAAGTTCTGATCCTAATTGTGGTTGCATGTTTAGGACTACCTGTATAGTTTTAATTGATTGTAGTAACGGGATATGGTTGGTACAACTCAAGAAAGATGTGTAGATCTTTGATACCTGACTCATGGAGGTGGATTAGGTTAGTTTAAATCAGATTTAAACCCAAGTGACTTGGAGTCAGAGTTTCTCAAGCAAGTCCATTTTGCATAAAATTTTTGCATAAAATTGTTTCAGGGACAATTTTTGCTTAGTGTTGGCAACCTGTGATATGCAAACCCCGAAGCAAGTACAACTCGCTTCGGTTTTAAAACTAAGGAGTAGAAAAGACTCAGTACATCAAGGGAAAAGAAGTCAATAGATGAAAGAATTTGGGGAATAGAAAATTTCACTGCTAAAATAAATAGGACACAGAATAGTTGATCTGGCTACAAATGTGTAAGTACAGTTGATATGGTTAGCAGATGGTATTGCATTGAAATAAAAATGTATATACGTTGAAGAACTGTAGGTCAGTGATAAACAAGAGTTTGCAAGATGTGTGGTAACCGATACATAAATCTATGCTTGTAAAGCAGTCAGATAAACTGGCAATTGACTAGGGCCACAAAGGTAGACTTATCATGATTCCTTTTGCTTCACGGTTGATTAATAACAGACTGCCCAGGGGGGCCCCAGAGCTGGCGTCGTGGTGGTACGATGGGCCATCTTAATGCGCTAAGATCGCCATCGATATCTCCGTTGCTGGACGGTCCAAACGGACTTAAACCGTCCCGTAGGGACGGTGATTGGAAGGAGTAGAATATGTGTATACCTTTTTTTAATGAAAATTATCGGTAGTTTTGATCAGTGACATCATCAAAGTAAACAAAGCCAGGTGCTGATTACGTCACCAGAACATGACCATAAATGGAAGTGACGTGCACAGCCCTCCTCCCCGGATGTGATGTGCATAATCTACCCCCACGTGGTGCAGGACTCACAAGGTCATCACCCTAGCCGGATATGACGTGTTTGCCTAAGCCCATCAAAATAAGCATGGGTAACCCTAACAGATAAGGTGTGGTGCAAGGTCATAGCCCTATTTTCAGGGGGTCTCGCTGAACCTAATCCCATCAAGAAACATGCGGCAGTCAAGCTTCTGGGGTACTTGATTACATTAACCCTAGACTAATTCTATGGACATTCAAAACCAAAAGAAACACAGAGATCTGTCTTTTGGGGAAACAAAACCCTGCTTTCGGGGGGAGCTGTAATAAAAAAAGGCTTTTTATTTCTAATCATTCTAGCCTAATGATGCTTTTAATTTTTGTGGAGTTTTAAAAATCAATACCTCAAAAGCTGGGGGAAAAAGGAGCACCTAAAACCCAGCCAGGGTCTGCATTTAAACCCCTCTCGAATGTAGGGGGCGGAAACCCACAGACCTTTTAAAACCCACAGCTGGTTTTTACCTTTGTAAAAATCTAAAGACATGTATTAAAGACATGTAGTATCAGTCACCATTTCACAGGCTGGATGGTAAGTACTCTGTAACTCCTCTTTAAAGTTACAACACAGCATGCTGCAGTCGTGCAAAACAGGTCTGAATAAAAAAAATTCTTTATCATAACCCCTGCAACAGGACTTATTGCATTCTGATGGCCGGGCCCTTGTGTTAGAGAGTGCAATGTTGTCTTTTGCTGTGGTTTTAAAAACATCTTTGGAATCAGAGCTAGCCATCTTCAAGACTGCCAGAATTAAATTGCTAGCTATTCAGGGCTGGCTGTGCAAATTCCGCTGCCCCCTTGCAAATGACCCGTCTTGCAGTCTTGCGCATGCCCAGAATCACTGGGGGTATGTCATGCCCAGGCATGTCCCTAACCCTAGCCCTAAACCTAACCCCTCCTTTCTACTAGCAGATGCATTGCGTGGGCGCAGAATCACGGGAGGGTATGTCATGCCCGGTCATGCCCTGAAGAAGTGCTAACTTCTTTTCTACTAGCAGATTCAAACACACATACCCGATGCCACATTCCTAACTGTCCGTCTCTTGTGAGCATTATTATTTTTTAATTCCTGTTAAAATTCCTTGTCTTTTGCTGTAGGGGTAGAATAAAATTTATTAAGCCTGTGCTTTGAACGCTTACATGTATATGTGGATTTGAGGGGGGTTGCAATTGCCAAAATAGGCCTTGGTGCCAAGGGCCTTGGTGGTGCAGGCTGCTAAATGCCTAGCTCTTAAGATCCAGCTGCCTGCAATTATTGCAGGCTTGAATCCCACCAGGCTCAAGGTTGACTCAGCCTTCCATCCTCTCGGGGTAGATAAATTGAGGACCCAAGATTGTTGGGGGCAATAAGCTGACTTTGTAAAAATGCTGCTTAGTAATAAGCAGGCATATACAATGGAATGAAGGCTATTGCTGAGCACATTGGGTTGTATCCCAAAAAAATTGCAAGCCGCCCTGAGTCTTCAGAGAAGGGCGGCATATAAATGTAATTAAATATATATGTCTTGGTGTATTTGGGTCTTGTCCTGAATACACGGGACAAGACCCGAATACACCAAGACCTACATACCTTTACCCGTGAAAATCTACGAAAACAAATATATATATATATGTCTTTAGATTTTTACAAAGGTGAAAACCAGCTGTGGGTTTTAAAAGGTCTGTGGGTTCTCCCCCCCTACATTCGAGGGGGGTTTAAATGCAGACCCTGGATGGGTTTTAGGTGCTCCTTTTTTCCCCAGCTTTTGAGGTATTGATTTTTAAAACTCCACAGAAATTAAAAGCATCATTAAGCTAGAATGATTAGAAATAAAAAGCCTTTTTTATTACAGTTCCCCCCAAAGCAGGGTTTTGTTTCCCAAAAAGACAGATCTCTGTGTTTCTTTTGGTTTTCAGTGTCCATAGAATTAGTCTAGGGTTAATGTAATCAAGTGCCCCAGAAGCTTGACTGCCGCATGTTTCTTGATGGGATTAGGTTCAGCGAGACCCCCTGAAAATAGGGCTATGACCTTGCACCACACCTTATCTGTTAGGGTTACCCATGCTTATTTTGATGGGCTTAGGCAAACACGTCATATCCGGCTAGGGTGATGATCTTGTGAGTCCTGTACCACGTGGGGGTAGATTATGCACATCACATCCAGGGAGGAGGGCTGTGCACGTCACTTCCATTTATGGTCATGTTCTGGTGACGTAATCAGCACCTGGCTTTGTTTACTTTGATGATGTCACTGATCAAAACTATTGATAATTTTCATTAAAAAAAGGTATACACATATTCTACTGGCAGGGGCACGTCCTGTTGATCCCAGGGACACCGCAAAGTCCCTGGTTGATCCAGGAGAAGCCCTTTTGCCGGCAGCGGAGAGGCAGCCATTAAAGCTGCTGAAGCTGGGACAGCTCCAGAATGGAAGAGATCAAGAGAAAGTGTGTCAGTTTGGTGAGATGGTTTTTTATTCATTATTTTGAGAGAACACCCTAAAAGACTTAAAAAGAAATTAAAAGTGGAGATAAAAGAGACTAAGCGGCGAAATTAAGCTATGTTTAAATTGAAGGCTTTTTTTTTTCTTTTTACCGAAAATTGGAATTTGGCAAAGTTTTGTAATTCAGACTGGACTGGTCTTCTCTAATTTTTACTATTTTTTCTCTTCGATTAATTTTTTTTCTTTGGAAAGTTTGCTTTGATTAAGGCTTTTCTTCTTTATTTGAGGTTTATTTTTTCACCTTCCTTTTTAAAAGACTCTAATTTTTTTCTTTTTGTTTCTGGCTTTGGGATAATGGGGAAGTGAAAGTAGAGAGAAATAAGTAGCACTGCCATCTAGCAGCTGGATATATTGTTTTCTTTTCTTTCTTTCTTGTTTATGTATGAGAGTTACACTTCAAGGACTCTGAGTTTCTCACTGAAAAGATAGTGGGAAGAGCATGGTAGATTGTTTATACAGGTGCTCCTCTGTGTAACTATTGATAGCCAGAGTCTGGAGTTGAAGTTGAAAGAAAGAAAGAAGATTGAAGTGACCTTGAAAGGACTGGAACTGAAGAATTTGAATTGTTTTATTTTAGAGCCTTGGACATTAAGTGGCAGTGACTCGCCTAATGGAATGATTTTTTTTTCACTTCCCCGCTAGCTGGATTTTTATGTTGGGATTTTAGCTCTTTAACCCAGGAACCAGATTATATTTTTTCCTTTTATTTTTTTACTTACCTATTCTTTTTTATTCTATTTTTTGGTGCTCTTCTTTTTCTTTTTCTTTTTTAAATCAAGGGATTATTATTTTTCTCTTTTTCTTCTTTTTCTTTTTCCTTTTTTGCATATAACTGGAATTAATTGGATTAAGGTGTACAAGAACCTGAAGATTTCCCTTTTACTTTTACTCTTTTTACTTTTTTCTTTTTTCTTTTACTTTTTTTATCATACTTGTTATTGGAGTAGCAGTTGTTTACTCCTGTCATTTTTTTCCTTTTCCCCCCACTCTTTTCTCATTTTTGTCTTTTCCTGATTTTTGTTTTTGACTTTTTTTATTTGAAAATAATTACAAAATGAGTAGACAAACAACAGCTCCAGTTTCTCAAATACCAACTCCTTCCTCCTCACCATCTGTGGGACAATGATCAATACAGATGATATTGCAGCAGGAGAAGGAAAAGGAGAAGGAAATGGCATTACAGATGATTATGCAAGGAATCCAAAAAATACAAGTAAAAGCAGATAATATTGAAAAGAAAACAGAGAATATTGAGAAAAGAATGGAAAAAACAGATGAGAAAGTTGAGAATATTCAACAGATGATGATGAAATATGAGGAAAGGCTTAGGAAAATTGAAGAACAAGAAGAGCAAAGAGACAAGGAAATTGGAGATATCAATACTAGATTGAGTGAAAGGCAGGAGTGAACCATTGGGATGGGAGATGGACAGGTCAGAATTCTACCTGAGATTTCAAAATGTGGAGGAAGAAAAGGGTGAAAACCTTGCTGAAAAAATGACAGAAATACTGGCGGAAGCACTAGAGATAACTGAAGAGAAAATGATGGACGGAATGGATGAGGTGTTTCATGTCTATACAAGATATGCAATGAGGAATAAGTTACCAAGAGAAGTTCATATTAGATTTACTAAAAAAATTATTAAAACACAAATACTGCAAGTGGCAAGAGAGAAGACGTTAAAGTATAAAGATAAAGAAATTGTGGTGCTGAAACAGGTACCAAGAAGAGTAAGAGAGATGAGAAGAGAATATCTTTTCTGACTAAAGAGTTGCTTAAAAGAGGAGTAAATTACAGATGGTTGATACCAGGTCTCTTGTTCACTTGGCAGGAACAAAGACACAGAATAGATACGGTTGAAAAGGCAGAATTATTTTACCATGAATACATTAGAGGAAAGGAGGAAGATATAAGAAAAGAAGAGTCCTTGATCGAATTTCAAGAGGAGTGTATAGCAGTAATTGAAAAAGAAAAGAAGAAGGTGCAGTAGGCGGTGTGCCCAGAGAGCAACGAGAAGTAAGATCTACTAGAGCAACAAAACCCTCTTATAAAGTCTAAAATGGAGGAGAGAAAATTGATTACGATGAACATAAATGGACTTAATTCAATTACTAAAAGAAGGAAAGTATTTCACAAATTAGAGAAATTAAAGTTTGATATAATTTGTTTGCAAGAAGTACATATTAAAAAACAACATGAATATATATTGAAACAAAAAAGTTAGGGAAATCATTCACGTCATTGGCACAATGTAAAAAAAAAGAGGTGTGGTCCTATATATTAGATTCACAATTTTGGCAGAATTAATCCATACAGATGATGATGGAAGGATTTTAATGGTGGAAATAATGGACAATAATATTAAAACACTTTTAATAGCAATATATGCCCCAAATGATAATCAAGAAGAATTTTACAAGAAATTGTATAAGAAAATAATTGAATTGGACTATGCTAATGTCTGTATGATGGGAGACTTCAATGGAATAATTAATGAACAGTTGGATTATAAAACACAGAAAGCAACCAAGAAAGCTAGAAAGACACTACCAAAATCCTTTTTTCAAATGATAGAGGAAATAAATTTAAAAGATGCATGGAGAGAGAGAAATATGGGAAATAAGCAATATACCTTTTACTCAAACAGGCATGAATCATGGTCAAGAATAGATATGATGTGGACATCAGCTGATTTATTTTCTAATATACAAGAAATTGAAATAGAAGCAAGTACTTGGGCAGACCATAATCCAATGACAGTTACTTGGAAAGGACAAAAGACGAGATCTAGATGGACTCTAAATAACATGATATTAAAGGAAGAAGATTTTAAACAGAAAATTGAGAGAGAATTGGTATTCTTTTTAAAGAAAATAAAAAGAGGATACATCATTACAGAATCTCTGGGACACGATGAAGGCCTACACAAAGGTTTGATAATTGACTATACAAGGAAAAGAAATATTAAACAGAAAAGACTTTAAAATACTGGAAGATGACTATAAAAATTAGAAAAAGAATTACAAAAATTTCTGCAAAAGAAGACATTAAAATTAAAATGGATATAACTAAACATAAAATGGGATTAATGAAAAAGAGGAGTTAGCTCAAAAGATTAAAAATATTAAACAGAATTATTTTGAAGATGCAAATAAACCAGGAAGATGGTTAGCTTATAAACTTAGAAAGGAAAGAGAATCAAGGAGAATTAGTCATTTAATAGATGAAGAAGGCCATGTTGCTATGGAAGTGAAGAAAAGAAAAGAAAAGAATTATACAAGATTACTATGGAAAATAGTATTATGAAGAGAATATTCAAGAAGAAAAAATTAAACAAATTTTACAAAAGGCAAAATTACCACAGATACCCAAAGACATTGAAATAATGCTAGAAGGGAATATAACAATGATGGAATTAACAGAAGCTCAGAAACAAAATACAGGGAAAGCACCAGGTCCAGATGGTTTGCCAGTGGAATTTTATAAGACTTTTCAGGAGGTGTTGAACCTCCAACTATTAGAAGTTATGAATGAAGTCATGCAAGAGAAGAGAATACCAAAGACTTGATCAGAAGCTTATATTACACTTATACTGAAGGAAGACACAGACTTAACAGCAAGTTAAAAATTACAGACCTATTTTCCTACTAAACTCAGACTATAAAATTTTTGCTTCAATCTTGGCAGAAAGACTGAAAAGATATTTAAATAACTTTAAACACGTCGATCAAAATGGATTTCTGCCAAAAAGACAAATTAAACATAATATGAGAATAATTCTGGACACTCTGGAATACTATGAGGCACACCCTGAAAAACAAATGGCTTTGATGTTTTAAGATGCTCAAAAAGCCTTTGATAATGTGAGTTGGCGTTTTATGTTATTACAACTGGCACAAATGGGCTTTGGTAAAAATTTTATATGTGCCATTGAGACGATATATTATGAACAAAGATATTAACAAAGAATATGTTAGTAAGACGAAAGAAAGTTGGAAGAAGTTCTAGAAATACAAGTTGCAAGCAAGGTTAAGTATTTAGGGATACACATTACATCAAGATGTAGTACACTGAAGGAGGACAATTATATTAAACACAAGTAGCAGATAGCGACAGATTTGGAAAAATGGAAAAATTTACAACTATCCTTGATTGGGAGAATATCAACAATTAAGATGAATGTATTGCCTAGAATTTTATATTTATTCCAGACAATTCCAATTAGATTAGGGAAAGAGTTTTTCGAAGATTTAAATAAAATTGTGTTGAAATATATATGGCAAGGCAGAAAAGCAAGAATAAAACTTAAGCTGTTACAGGATGCAAGAATAAGAGGAGGGTTTGCATTGCCCAACTGGGAATTATATTATCAGGCCGCAAATTTGATGTGGGTAAAAGAATGGATAACACTAAGGAATAGTAGACTATTGACTTTAGAAGGACATGACCTGCTATTGGGGTGGCATGCATTTCTTTGGTATAAGGGAACTAAAACACAAGGGTACTTTAGAAGACACTATATTCGAGAGGCTTTGTTTTTAAATTGGGAGAAGATTAAAAAGCAATACTATTTAAAAATTCCATTATGGATATCTACAAAAAGGAACAAACAGTTAGTTATGGTGAGATATTGAATGAAAAGGGTGAACTTAAATCTATGCAAGCATTGGAAGAACAAGGTGTAAAAATGAATTGGTTTTCATATTTGCAAGTACAGTCTAGATTTGATAAAGATTTTAAAATAGAAGGTATTTATGATAAGTTGACTGAGTTAGATAAAATCTTGATAGGTACTGATGAAAAGGTAATTTAAAAACTTTATGGACATTTATTAGAATTCAAATTGGAGGAGGAGCAAGTTAAAGAAACAATGATTGCTTGGGGAAAAATTTTGGATATGGGATTGATTTAGAGAAATGGCAAAACTATGGTCTCAGAATTATAAAATGACAATGTCAACTGCTTATAAAGAAAATTTGTATAAGATGTTTTACAGGTGGCACTTACCCCCGATGAGAATTGCAAGAATGTTTAAGAATAAATCGGAAAAATGTTGGAAATGTCATCAGATACCTGGCTCAGATTACCATATGTGGTGGACGTGTTAGATGCAAAAGATATTGGACTAAAATCCACACGGTTGGAAAAAATGATAAAACAACATATAGACTTGAAACTGGAAATATTTTTATTGGGAATTATACCAGATATTTACAATAAAGAGTTGAAATATTTGATTGTAAATGTTTTAACAGCAGCTAGAATTGTATTTGCTAAGAATTAGAAAAATGATAAAATACCTATGCAGGAGGAAGTTATTAAGAAAATTATGGATTGTGCTGAAATGAGCAAATTGACATTTGAAATTAGAGATCAAGAAGATAAACAATTTTGTAAGATATGGGATTTGTTTTATCAATGGTTGGATAAAAAGACTTGGTAATGTAATAGATTCTATAATTTTGTAATGGAAATTTAATAGATTGATATAAAATATAATATAGACATATAGAACCATTGGATGAAAGTATAATATAAACTTTATAACAAAATTGAGAATATCTCGTATAAATGATGAAATAAATAGTTTAGTCATGTATAAATAATAATTGATAAATATGTAAGAATGTTTTATGTTGATAATATGAGAATTTTTTTATAAATGGTGAGTGATGACTATGAAAGGATAACACGAAGGATCTGTAACCAACCGACACACTATGTATATAAAATGGAAGATGGTTTTTATGTATTTTATGTTTTGTTTGTATGTCTGTCTTAAAATAAAAACTTTTTTCAAAAAGAACAAAAAACAGACTGCCCATCTGGCCAGGTGAGTGGCCAGGTGAGGGGCAAGGTGAGGCAGGTGTGACAAGGAGTGGCTGGGAGGGGAGGGGCAAGGTGGGGCCAGGTGTGGCACAGTGAGGAGAGGCCAGGCGAGGTGAGTTCCCTTGACGTGAGTGACATCGAGTTGGCCATGCCCACCCAGTCACATGACCACCCAGCCATGCCTACCCAGCCAGTCATTAGGGCAGAGATTCATTGTTAAATTATTTGAATCGCTCCGCTGTATTCTGCCTTCAATATATGGCCCTCTTTCCATTTTTTGTACTTATCCTTTTTCTCTTTCAGTTTGTCAGACATTTCTTTGTGCAACCATGCTAATAATAACCAGCTAATTATGACTCCCCCCCCTATTTTCAGTGGGTGGCACATTCAGCCTCTAATTGATAAAAGACTCAGCTGAAGTTTTCACTTCCAGAAGGAGCTAGTTGTTGTGTCTTTTGACTCTTACATCTCTCATTCTTTAAATCCGTGTTTCTCCATCTTGGCCACTTTAAGATGTATGAACTTCAACTCCCAGAAATCCCCATACTGTTTGGTGAATTCTGGGAGTTGAAGTCCATACATCTTAAAGTTGCCAAGGTTGAGAAACACTGTCTAAAGCACAAAATGCCCTGCAAAGTGGTTTTTAAAGATGTGTTCTTTTGACGTTGCCTTCATTTCAGCAGGGGCTGTTTAAAGTTTGTCTTTGGTTGGTCCAGTTTTGAAATGAAATTCAATCCAGTCCAGACCCAAGTCGAGTCAATTTCTTCTCGTCACTCAACAGTTTCAGCCATGGACATGATATAAACACTTCTACAACAATGTTGCAGCTGGGGCAGGCAGGGGTTAGGATCTACCTAGCTTCTGTTGGTTACTTCAGGTTGAAGCTGGAATGCTCCCTCCCCTCTGGTCACTGGGCAAAGCCAGGTATGGCCATTTTGTTTCAGGGCAGCAGGCAATCATCAAAATGTGGAATCAGCAGAGCAGAGCAAAGTACCCAGTCAGGCAAGCATTATGCAGGCTTCTTATATACACGGGTTTACCATTCTAAATCACTCTGATCCTCTGATAGATAAGGATATCATTTTGGTGCAAGAGACCTGGACCACGGATGACCTCCTGTTAAATGATTATCACTCACATAAGCTAGAAGCAAGGCCAGGCAGAGGCCCAGGAAGACTGAAGGGAGGGCTGGGTATTTTCATTTCTACCAACTTGAGAGCAGAGCCCACTCTTATTGCCCCATTAAAACATATGGCTATGGCCCTTCTCCTCAAGGTGGACTCAGTCATGCTTTTAATAATTAATGTTTATCTTCCGCCATTGTTAAGAAAAGCTGAAACCACTGCAGTATGGATGGAGTTGGAACACTATATTAGTAAACTCCACATGGACCATCCAAAAGCCAGGGTCTTACTAGGGTGAGACTTCAATGCTAGATTGGGACCAGATGATTATACACTATACAGTATATGAAATATCTTTATCCACCATTGGAGGTTCCCATAAGAACCAGCTTCTCCCTCACATGACTTTCTAAAGACAATAGAGCAAATTTTGCTGGCCCCTGTCTTGCAAAGATGGCGAGTAAACTCAACCTTTTTATATCCAACAGCTCTTGAGCTGGCAACTATCCTGGCGAGGTTACATTTATGGAAGGGTCCAAAACCAGCACCATTGATTATATCCTAACTTCTATGGACTTATTACGTTATGTAGAAATTTTTGAAGTCCTACCTTACCTGGAAAGCGATCGTCTACCTTTGTGTATATACATGAAGCCCTTCATCTGGCAGATGCCCTTCGGGGACCAATTTATTCCTGCAATTTCTCCAGCAGGCCCAACAAGATGTAGGGTTAAATGGTCCCAACAACTTGACCAGATGGTAAGGAGAGCCCTATCAGAGGACAACCTTCAAAAATTCAGCTCAGCCTTTATTACAGCCAACCCTTCCCAAGATCTACTAGGATTTATATAAAAACATAGTTCATAAGCTACAACTATTACTAGTACATGACTGGAACTTCTCATCTAAGAGGCCCTGTATCACCTCCAAACCATGGTTTGACAAGGATTGTGTAGAAGCCAAGAAAGCTCTCACCTCAGCTTATAAGATGTACAAAAGTGAGACTGGGAATGATAATAAAACAAGTCTCAAACATCTTATTACTCTCAAAAAACAATTTAAGCAACTGATTGCCCTTAAGAAGAGCTTTGGTGGCTCAGGCTGTTAAATGCCTGCTCTTAAGATCCAGCTGTCTACAATTACTGTAGGCTCGAATCCCACCAGGCTCAAGGTTGACTCAGCCTTCCATCCTCTCGGGGTAGGTAAATTGAGGACCCAAGATTGTTGGGGGCAATTAGCTGACCTTGTAAAAATGCCGCTTAGTAATAAGCAGGCATATACAATGGAATGAAGGCTATTGCTGAGCACATTGGGTTGTGCTCCCAAAAAAATTGTAAGCCGCCCTGAGTCTTCGGAGAAGGGCGGCATATAAATGTAATTAAAAAAAAAAGAAGATCCTCCTGGGAACAGCTTATTCTTGCAGCAAAGCAAAAGAACTCTTCTCTATTCTGGCATCTAATAGCTAGTCACTGTGACAGGATTCATACCCCATTAGACATCCATATACCTCCTACAACCTGGGAACTTCACTTTTGGAGAATGTATGAAGACCCCTCCAGTGAGAGTATAAGGTATAAAATGAAGGATTTACCTCAGGGGTGGGCTGCTACCAATTCGCCCCACTTTGGGTGAACCGGTAGCTAATTTTATCATTTTTAATTGCCGGTTCAATGAACCAGTAAATCCCACCCCTGGCTGGCCCCGCCCACCCCACCCCGCCCCTCCCAGGTGTCCCCACGTGGCAAAAAACAGGCCTCCTGGAGGCTCCAGAATGCCAGAAATGGGCCCATTTCCAGCCTACGGAGGGCCTCTGGAGGCCGGAGAGGCTGTTTTCTCATTCCTGGAGGCTTGAGGAAAGCCTCCTGAGGCCAAGGAGGGCAAAAATGGCCCCCAGGCCATGGTGCAGGAGGCTGACTAGGCCACGCCCACCCAGCAAACGGGCAGAGAACTGGTTGCTAAAATTTTTGAAGCCCACCCCTAATTTACCTGAATGGCCCCCAGTTTCAGAGTCTGAAATCAAATTGCTCATTGGCCAACTCAGGACTGGGAAGACCCCAGGAGCTGACTTCATTACTGCTAAAGTACTAAAGAACAATTTGGAGTAGTAGATACCAGTTCTGGTGGCACTATTCACTTATATCGACTCCACCGGCTATTTTCCAGAAGATTTTGGGCTTGGCAATTGTCCCAATTTTTAAAAAGGGAAAGAGAGATGACCCTGCCAATTACCAACCAATAAGTTTGCTAAATATAATCAGCAAACTCTATGCCAAACACCTCCAAGATAAATTAAAGGAGGGGCTGGATCTTGAGAACTTGATCGCTGAAGAGCAAGCCGGGTTTAGAGAGGGGAGAGGCACCACAGATCAGTGTTTAGCTCTTCATCATCTGATTGAAAAATACATATCAAATAGACCTGTATCATTATATGCCAGTTTTATAGATCTCAAGGCAGCCTTTGATACAGTTACCTGGACTAAGCTATGGGAGAAGCTGGAAGCTGCTTCAATTGACCACAGGCTTCGTCATCTATTTTGTTCCCTACATAGTAAAACATCCCTCAAGGTGAGGTGTAATATGCAAGGGTCCCTCTTAAAGTCAGTTAAAACTCAAAAGGTGGTTAAACATGGGTGCATTTTGCCCCCCCTGCTTTTCAACTTTTACATAAGCAACGTGGTAAAATGGCTAAACAAACCAGATCACACACACCCAAAATAAGTGACCAAAGCATCACCCTCCTGCTCTATGCAGATAACGCTGTGATCAGGGGTGGGATTCAAATTTCTTAACAACCGGTTCTGTGGGTGTGGCCTAATTTGTGGGTGTGGCTTGGTGGTCATGTGACTGGGTGGGCATGGCTTGTATGTAAATATTATAAATATTTATGTAAATATTGATTTTTTTATTAAAAAAAGAGCAACTTTTACCCAAAAGCAGGCAAAGCAGGCAGGCAGATTGAGTTGCTCACAGAATCACAGATTAACGTAGAGATCTATCTATCTGCAATCGGCTACCTGAGTCTGCACCAAAAAGCTTCAGTCCTAAGGAAGGTTTGGCTCTGATTTTAGATTAGCTAGAAAGCAAGAAATCCAAGGATCTAAATCTCTGGGCAGAGCAGAACAGGTGATGGTCGGGGGGGAAAAAAAGGAAAAATAGCAACTTACCAAACCAGGCAAGTTGGATGGCTCACATGGCAGGTAAGGAGTAAGTGGGTGGGGAGGGGAGGGGCCAGCCAGTGGAGCGATTTGCCGGTTCTCCGAACTGGGGACAATTGTGTGCGAAGCATTTGCAAGAAATCATCAGCTGTGCCATGTGGACAGCTGACAAGCGCTGCGCTCGGGTGTGCAGCGTTTGAAAATCCTCTTGTTTCCTGCTTTTTCAACCTCAGCTGTGCTGCACAAAGCAGCTGAGGAGGGAAAAGCAAGGAATAAAGGACAGCCTAGAGCCCGGCCAGGCGGGTGGGCCAAACACCGAACCGGTTTGGTGTCAGCTGCTCTTCACAGCTACAGGTTCTATAGAACCAGGGCGAACTGGTAGCATCCCACCCCTGTTTATACTCCTTGCAGACAGCTGGACATTTGCATTCTTTTAGTGCAGTTGTTAAGGTCACTTGGAGGTTTACCTGTGTCATCAGGGTCACCAGAGTGGTGCAAATTGGTGTGGAGCCTTCTTGGAAGTGTTGAAAGGACTGTGTTGTAGATTGGAGATAGATGATGTGGTATCCCTCCCCCTCTGTTAAGAGAAGGCTGTTCAATTTTGACATAAATGGCCTCTTTAACCCCTTTCAAACCAGCAATCCTCTCTGTCCAAAATATGGACTTCGTTGTCTTCAAAAGAGTGGCCTGTGTCTTTTAAATGCAGATGGACTGCTGAATCTAAATCCTGATTGGTTTGTTCTCCTATGTTGTGCCATGCATTTATGAAGTGGTTGTTTCATTTCCCCAATGTATAGATCTGCAACATGGCTCACTGCAGTGTACTGCAAATTCCACCTTGCTCAGTTTCTGTCTGGGTGTTTTATCCTTGGGGTGGACAAGCTTCTGCCTTAGTGTATTCTTGGGTTTGAAGTGTACACGTATGTTATGTTGGGGGAAAATCTTCCTGAGCTTTTCCGATATGTCTGCAAAGTGCAGAATGACAATGTTGCTTCCTTTATTGTTCTTGTCATTGTCTGTTACTGAGGAGCTCCTATAGGGTCTTTTTTGAGATTTGATGAAGGCCACTTGGGATAGCCACACATTCTGGGGGCTTCCTTAATGTGTTTATGTTCTTTTTCTTTCCCATCTTTGCTGTTAGGCAGGCCTTCAGCTCAGTGATGTGAGGTTCTGATGACATAGGTTATCTATGTCAAAACTGAACAGCCTTCTCTCAACAGAGGGGGAGGGACAAGTGTGGGATTCAAATTTTGTAATAACTGGTTCTGTGGGCGTGGCTTAATTTGTGGGTGTGGCTTGGTGGTCATGTGACTGGGTGGGCATGGTTTGGTGATCACGTGACTGGATGGGCGTGGCTTGATGGCCATGTGACTTGGTGGGCATGGCCAGGTGGCCAAGTGACTGGCAAACCAAATACAAGTGGTCCGCCAGCATGGCGGTTGATTAGCAAGTGTTCTAATTTATGACTGATCTCCCAGATATTGGCCTGTTTTTGGAGTTTTGACAGCCACACACACACACATACACACACACACACACCCTTCTAACCCTGCTATTCTTTGATTCAGGATCTGAGGGGGGTTGGACTAGAATGACCTGAGATCCCTTGCAGGCCAGCCCTAGAGGTGCATGCTGAAGCCAGAGTCTTCTGAAGCCAGGGTTTGGTCCTTCCTTCCTTTTTTCTCTCCCTCCTCCTTCCATGAGTTATCTATCCATTCATATCTCATCTATTCATTCTTTTCTCCTTCTCTCTTTTTTCTTTCTTTCTTTCTTTTTTCTTTCTTTTCTTTTCTTTTCTCTCTTTCTTTTCTTTTTTTTCTTTTTTTCTTTTGTCCTTCCTTCCTCCTATATTTCTCCTTTTCTCTCCTTTTTCTTTTTTTTTTCCTTTTTTTTTTTTTTTTTCCTTCTTCCTTCCTCTCTCCTTTCCTCTCTCTCTCTCCCTCATTCTTTTTCTCCTCTCTCTTCCCCTTTTCTTTTTTCTCTCATTTTCCCTTCCTTGCTTTCTTGCTTTTTTCTTTCTCTCCTTCCTCTTTCTTTCTTGCTCTTTCTTTCTTTTCTTGCCCCCCACCTTGTCTGTGATGAACTGAGAAGGGATGAAACGAGGAGATGGAAAATCCAGGGAATTGAACGCATTTGTCAAGTTGAGGAAAATCAGGGAATGGTCAATATGATTTTCATTGGTCAGTCTGCAGATGACATTAGGGCCAAATTACAGAAGAGGGGTCCCCAGGAAGGGTGATCTCTATACTTGTGGAATTAACTTCAAAGACAAGAAGAAATGCCATTTTTTTTCACCGAGGCTGTTAGGCAGGAAAAGGGGGGAGGCCAGGGGAACAACTGCCGGAAGAATTATACGAGGAGGTGGTTTGTGGGAATCGGTAGTTAGGATGTCAAGCATGAGTGGGTGAGAGAGTATTCCCTGTTGCAATATGTGGATGATTTGTTGCTGGGGGCAAACACCAGAGAACAATGTGTGCAGGGGACTGTGGACTTGTTCAATTGGCTGAGGACTTGTGGCTAGCGTGTGCCAGCTGAAAAGGTGCAGATTGATCAAACGGAGGTGAAATATCTGGGTTATGGTGTTTCGCAAGGGCAACGGACTTTATTGGCCTCCAGAAGGGAAGCAATCTGTAGGTTGAAGCCACCTGAAAACAGACGGCACTGAGAGGCTTTTTGGGGATGGCCGCCTTTTGTAGAATTTGGGTCCCTAATTTTGCCCTCATGGCCAAACGTCTTTATGAGGCATTGAGGGGAAGTGACTGGGAGGTGTTTGAATGGGCACAAGAGTGTCAGAATGCTTTCAGTGACATTAAGCGGGAACTCACAAGAGCTCCTGCCCTGGGACTGCCAAACCCATCCAAGCTCTTTACATTGTTTGTCCATGAGCGAAAGGGAATTGCCGCTGGGGTCCTAACTCAAAAATTAGGTTCCTGGCAGAGACCAGTGGCTTACATTAGCAAGCAGATTGACACAGTGGCCTTGGGCTGGCCAGCATGCTTGAGGGCTGTGGCAGGCATGGCACTCTTAGTGGAAGAAGCCCAGAAGCTGACTCTCAATCAAGAACTGATAGTAAAGGTCCCACATGGGGTCAAGGAGGTCATGAAAGTGAAAGGAGCATATTGGATGACTGGTGGCAGACAGGCTAAATACCAGACTATTTTGTTAGACACACCACCAGTCGCTTTAGAAGTTTGTAATACTTTAAACCCAGCCACCCTACTGCCACAGGTGGACTCAGAAGTGCAACATGATTGTGTGGAGGTCATAGATTTGGTTTATTGAAGCTGACCTGGTTTGTCAGACGAACCACTAGAAAATGCAGATTGCAAGTGGTTCACTGATGGCAGTAGTTTTGTCCAGAATGGTGTCCGCAAGGCCGGTTATTCAGTGGTCACACCTTGGGAGATTGTTGAATCAGGACCCCTTTCCCCAAGTACATCTCCACAACTGGCCAAAATCATGGCCCTAACAAGGGCCCTCCAGTTGGCAAAAGAGCAGAGGGTTAATGTTTACACAGACAGTAAATATGCATTTGGAGTTTTACATGCTCATGGGGCTATTTGGAAAGAAAAGGGTATGCTCACTGCCTGGGGGGCAATCAAACATGGGCCCCAGATCATACAATTACTGGAAGCTGTACACTTCCCTCAAGAGGTTGCAGTCATGCATGTCAGGGGTCATTCCAATGAAGACACCTTGGTGGCAAAAGGAAATAGGGTGGCAGACAAGGCAGCAAAAGAGGCCACTCAGCTGGCCCCTGCACAGGTCTGTCCCCTGATTCCCTATCAGTTGGAAACATCCCTGCCCAAGCCACCCTATACTAAAGAGGAAGAAAAATGGGCTCAAGAACTGGGGCCACTTGGTCCCAGGACAGGTGATTGAAATTAGGACAAAGGGTGGTGGTGCCCAAGGTTCCCCTAACAGCTTTACTGACCCAATTACACAAAAACACACTGGGGGACTAAAGCGCTAGCTGATTTTGCCACCCGATACATGCTGGCAAAAGGCACATATGCTGTCACTAACCAAGTCATTACAGCCTGTCTCCGTTGTGCACAAAACAACCCAAAGACAGCACAGAAACCTCCTTTGGGAGTCCTACAGGGCTCATACCCAGGTGCTGTGTGGCAAATAGATTTCACCGAATTTCCCTGGAAATTGGGATTTAGATATCTCTTGGTTTTGAGACATTGTGCCAAGATTTGGGGTGCCTTTGCATATCTCCTCAGATTCTGGCCCACACTTCACAGCATAGGTGACACAAACTGTTTCCCAGGCTCTTGGAATTAAGTGGAAACTTCATGCTGTTTATTCCCCAAGTAGTAGTGGTTTTGTTTTTAAAAAATTAATGACTTGATTAAACAACAGATATCCAAACTCTGTCAGGAAGCCCACCTCCACTCGCCACAGGCCATTCTCATATTATTGCTACGGCTCAGAACTGCCCCACAAAAACGCACTGGCCTTAGCCCCTTTGAACTTCTGTATGGACGTGCATATCCGTTCTATAGAATAGGTGGGGAGGCTATGCATTTAGTGGGGGAGCAGACCCTCTATCTGTATGTGAGCCAGCTCGCTGGGGTTGTGAATTCTCTTTCTTGTTACATGCAGGAAAACAAACCCTTGGGCCTGGACTATCCAGTGCATCCCTTTCAACCAGGAGACTGGGTCCTAGTGAAATCGTGGAGGCTCGACTCCCTGCTCCAGGAAAAATGAAAAGGGCCATTCCAAGTGTTGCTGACCACATATACTACCCTGAAGGTGAAAGGCCTGTCCATCATTCCCATGTGAAGAAGTGCCCAGAGCAGGAGGTGCCGGAGCAGTGGACTGTGACCCCCAAACCACAGGGTGAGAGAGACTTGGGACTGAAGTTTCTAATCCGCATTTCCTAATCACCTTCCTCTTGACTTTGCTGACTTGGCCCATTTCGAGGAATGGTAGGATTGCAATACACAACTATAGGTACAGTGAGTTTGGCCCTCGTGTTGCTGATTACACTGACCGTGACTTGTCTTATTGGACATTTTTTTCTTCTGGAACCATCCCATCCCCAAGGAAGGTGGTATTGCCCCTGTGAACACAGACAGTGACAGTGACAGGTGTGCAACCCCTCTGGACACTTATGTTTGAAACACCTTGGGAGTGGGTCTTCTGGAGTCTGTTGGGAGTCTTGGGACTGTGCACAAATAAAACTTGGCTCTGTGGGCTGCCCAGGACTGAGACTACTCCTCCCCAGACCATGCCTAACAACTCCCAGTTCCCCGATGAGTTGATTTTGTGATTGCAACTGCATCACTGAATTTTGTTGTTGTTCCCATTGCTGTGACTGTTGTTCTGTCTGTGTGGACTATCACACTGAGAGTGAGGATTTGGACTGAACTCCTTGAACCTGAACCACAGGAGGAGGAAGTTGAGGTTCCTGATTTTCATGCTGAAGAGATCATCTCCCTCTCAGACCTAGACCATCAGACTACCCTGACTTATTTTCAAACTGGCAGGCATGAGTCCTCTATGGCTTTGTTTGGTGTTTGTGTGTGCCCTGTTGGTGGATAGGGTCCTGAACAACAGCTCAGACTGTTGTGGAAATGGCTATTTGCCTACTCCTACCCAAGAGGGGGGCCCTGGAGCTGTTAGGGATCCTGAAGGGGGAGGAAGGATCAGGGTCCCTGGTTTGGGGTCCTAAGCAATGCCACATGAGGGACCTGAGTCACTCCGCTCCCCCCGCTGCCGCCACCGCATCTATCGTGTCCTTCACCATCCCAAACCTAGCCCATCACCAAAACCAAAACCTAAGTTAGACAGAAGGAAGGATATCATCCAGGCTAAAAAGGGGCCTATGCGACATTTGAGTGAAGGGGACTATATGCTGACAATACTGGAAATAGCTCAGAGTCTGGTCAATCAATCTGACCTGACTTTAGCCCAACAATGCTGGTTGTGTTTGTCTGCATCCCCATCGGCCTACCACACAGCCCCTGTAGTGCCTGCACTCTGGGTGAACACCAATGCCACCATAGCCTTTGCAAGAGGTGCCTGATTGTGGGGGGGAGGGGGAACTGGCAGATGCAAACCTACATGATGACCTCTATGACAGCCTGGTAAAGTTGGGAGTTAGCCACCTTCCCATCATTGGCCCTGTGGCTTTTGGAGTAGGCCTTCTGGGGCCACCTTCCTTATGCATCAAAAGGAGTCAGGACCCCTGGGAGGGCACTCCGGTGGGAGAAAGGATGGGAGACCACTGGCAGGAGTGCCAAATGGAATTGACCATAAGCCCTCCTCAGAAAAAGCATGAGGCAGTCAAAATCACACAAAATATTTCCCTTTCCACATACAACCTCTACAGAAACAGAATCACTTTCTCTGCTCGGCCGCAGCTGCACATTACCAAATAGAGAGGCAACTCCACAAAGGGACTATGCAAAAGCAATTTTGTAGCATCTAAATTCCCTCTTTGTCTAAGTAGCAACACACTGGGCTCAGACTGTGTTCCCTTTTCATTTGGAAATGAGAGCTCCTGCTATTTCCTGGAGCCTGGAATTTCCTTTATCATTGACAAAGCCCAGGGACATGAAGATCCTCTACTCCAGCCACTAACCGGCATGTTTCTGACAGGGACTTTGCGGGGGTCTGGCATGATGAATACAACCCAATGTTGGGAGAAATATCCTTCTGGGTTCAGTTCCAAGTGGGGAAAAAGACACTGGAAACATGGAGGTTGTTAGGAAAGATGGTTTAATGGTGGACAGGACCACATGGCTTGGAGCTCCAAAGAAGGATGATCACATGCTTCAAGGTGAAGGAAAAGAGAAGGAAGGGCTGATATGCTGAGAGTGCCTGGGTTTTATAACCTTTGTTGGGATTTGAATTGGAGCTTGTATTCTGATTGATTGTCAGACTCCCATGGGGCCATGCAGGGGCAACTCTGTAGGCTGTCCTGAGTTCCAGGCTTGGTTGAGCCTTGCTGGATGATGATGCACTGAAAAGGGCTTTTGGCAATTGCTATAGCTTTACCTGGAGATCTTTGTTATGTAAAGTATTCTGGCCCAGGCATTAATGGCCCACCCATTAACAAAGGTGGGGGTGAGTTTCTGCTTCTGAGGTGAGTTTCTGCTTCTGAGTTTCTCCTTTTTATAGGGGAAATATTCTGCTTTTTTAATATTTCCTAGGATATTTCAATTTTCTAGGAGACGGGTGGGTGCTAACTTCCTACACCAACATAGTCTAGGTCAGATCGCCCAGACTTTAGTCAAAGTGCAAGACCAGATCGACTCCTTGGCAGCAGTAGTCCTGCAAAATCAATGGGGCCTGGGCCTGTTTTTAGGAGAAGAATGCTGTTCCTATATGAATAAATCAGGAGTGGTCAGAGAAGCTGCAAAGGATCTGCAAACCAGTGCATCCCAGATTGGACAGAGATTATTGAGGACAGACCAGTGGTTCTTGTTAAGTTTGCATGAAGAGGCAGACGCGGAGTGCTTCAAGCTCTTTTGTTTATTAGTGACTACAGTTCAGAATGGACCCGACTTGCTTTGCTGTGGCTGCTACTTATAGCCAGCAGCCGCAGCTGACAGCCAGAGTGCAGGGTTTTCCCGCACTTTCTAAACCAATCATTTCCAACACTTTACAAGAACAATTCAAACTTAACCAATGATTTCAAACCTGCATACATAACAGTTCTCATGGTTGCCAGGAACAGCCTGGGTCAAACAGCTCTTGTTCCTGATGTTGTGTGTAGTAGAAGGACTAGCCTTCATCCCCTGTGTGATACCTCTACTCAGACAACTGGTTATGAGGTCAATAAAGCAAATAAGGTTTGAAAAAGAGTTGATCATCTTAGGAGGACGTTTGGGAAGTAGGTCTTTGTTATGTATGTAGGTTTGAATGTTATTGGTTTAGTTTGAATTGTTCTTGTAAAATGTCAAATAGGATTGGTTTAAATAGTGCGGGAAAAACCCTGCACTCTGATTGGCTGGCAACTACGGCTGCTGGCTATAAGAAGCAGCCATAGCCCAGCCAAGTCGGGTCCATTCGAGCTGTAGTCACTTAATAAACTCTTCACTGAAGCTCTTCGCGTCTGACTCTTCATGCAAATTTAACACTGGCGACGAAGGTGGGATTCCCCTGAAGAAGAGATGACGCGGAAGACAAGCAGAGGAGCAAGATGGCTGCGCTGAACACCCCCCCAGCCCCGTTCGATCTGGCAGCAGAAGACTGGGAATCATATGCGGATGCTTCCAGATGAATTTGGAAGGAAATGACCTCGCCGATAACCCCGAGAAGCAGAAGAGGGAGGTGTTGTGGCTCCGCCTCGTGAGCCTGTGCTGACAGAGGAAGAGGACCTGGATGATGATGAAGAAGGAGAGGAGGAACGAGCAAGGCCTCCCTCACCAGGGCCTTCCTCCCCAGGATCTCCCTCCTTGGCAAGGTCTCCCTCCCCAGGACCTTCCTCCTCCTTGGCAAGGTCTCCCTCCCCAGGACCTTCCTCCTCCCTGGCAAGGCCTCCCTCCCCAGGACCTTCCTCTCTGGCAATGCCTCAGGTTTCCTCGGAAAGCCAGGAGGAACTGCCTGAGAGACGTGTGGCAGTAGGACCACGACAAGAGAAAGACAAGGAAGGTTCCTGGCTTGATCCCAGGCAACGTCGGAGGGAGAAACGTCAGCAGCAGCGTAGGGGGCGTGGGAGGGCCAGAGATTGAGCTGGACCACACCCCACCAGGTATAAAAGTGGGTGTGCCTACGCTGCAGACTCTGTTCGTGACAAAGTGTCATCTGCATCGGAAGCTTCCGTCTGTCTGTGTGTTTGGTTTTTGAACTCTGAAAAGAAAGCAATTCTCTGGAATTACTACATTGCTTCTTGGAGTTGGCATTGAGAACTTGGGTGACTGCCAACGCTCTTGTCGGAGAGATAACGGGGATTTTGGCGAGAGGCCAGCGTGACTCCTCTGCGTGAGCTAACGCTCCTTGCCTTCAAGGGAAGGGAAGGTAACGAAACAGGCCAGTGTGTCTTTTCTGTGTTGGCTAACGTACCTTAGCTTCTGGGGAAGTGAAGGTGGGACAGAACATTTTGTCACGAACCCCAAAGCTTCTAACCATCTTTAAAGCAAGATGGATCAACAGCAGCAGCAGCAGCTGCAGCAGCAGTTACATCAGTTACAAGCTGAGAATCAGGGCTTGCAACAACAGGTGCTGCAATTAGCAGCTCAATTTGCTGCATTGAATGCTCCTGCAGTCTCTCCTCCCCTTCCTCGTCGGAAATGCCGGTAGCTGTGCCAGATAAGTTTTCTGGGCAGCCAGAAATGTTTCCGGCTTTCATGGGACAGTGCCAGTTGTTTATGGCTATGAGGCCTGAGGATTTTCCTGATGACCGGACTCGGGTGGGGTTTGTGATAAGCCTCCTTTCTGGCTCTGCAGCCCGGTGGGCCACGCCCTTGTTGGTTCAGAACAGCCCACTGTTAACAGACTGCCAGGGTTTTTGGCAACACATGCGCCTCATGTATGAGGACCCCATCCGCACCCAGATGGCAGCCAGGCGCATAAAGGACCTTCGCCAAGGGAAGCGCCCCCTGCAGGAATATATTGCTGAATTTCGGCTGCTCTGCATGGACTCCAACTGGAATGATGCGGCGCTGCTGGACGCCTTCCAGGACGGCCTGTCGGAGGAACTGCAGGATGAGCTGGTTCGGGTGGAGGTCCCTCCGACTCTCGACGCCCTCGTGGTGCAGTGTCTGCGCATTGACGCACGTCTCCAGCGGCGAAAGACCCGTCGCCCCGCCCAGGAGTCACCCTCCACGTCTGGACCTCCACAACCTGTGCCGGCAGTGCCCGGGTCGCCCTGAGTTCCGTGACAACGGCTGCGGAGCCCATGGAGTTGGGAGCGGCTGGAACCTGCTTGACGGCCCAGGAGCGCACACGGCGACAGCAGGGGGGTTTGTGTCTGTATTGTGGGGAGCCGGACATTTCATTGCTTCCTGTCCCGAAAACAACGTGGGGCGCCCAAGCCCGTGCCTGAATCTCGGCAGGACCAAGCCGGGAAGGGGCGGGCCGACCTGGGGAAACCCTAGGCCGGGCAGGTACTACTCCTCCGCTTGACTGCGCGGCTGTGGACTCTGGGCCCCCTCGGCATCTGATATTGGACTCTCAGGTGTTCTTGCCTAACCAGTCGAGGGGGATCCAGGCGCATGCGCTGGTGGACTCAGGGGCCACGACGAACTTCATGGACCAGGCCTTTGTGGCACGTTTTAAGGTGCCTTTGGATCCAGTGGACCCTCCGTTGCGGGTGGAGACAATTGATGGGCGGGAACTTACCGCAGGGCCCATTAAGTTCGCCACCCAGCCATTGCGCCTAACCATTGGGGAACACGAGGAAGCAATCCGCTTCTATGTCACCGCGGATCTTCATTTCCCTTTGGTCCTGGGTATGGCCTGGCTTCGGACTCACGATCCTCAGGTGGCATGGTCGCAGAACGCTGTGTTTTTTCCGAGTCTGCAGTGCGTCGACCACATCCGCCACGCCTGTGCCGGCCAGGATGTCTCCGCCCCGGTCGTCTCCCTACCTCCTGAACTGCGGGACTTCGCAGATGTGTTCAGTGAGAAGGAGGCGGACCGCTTACCCCCGCATCGGCCCTACGATTGCCCCGTGGACCTTCTGCCCAATGCGTCGCTGCCCGTGGGACGCCTGTATTCCATGTCCGAGCCCGAGTTGGCCGCCCTGCGGGACTTTCTGGACAAGAACTTGGCCCGGGGGTTCATCCGCCCTTCGTCGTCCCCTCTCGCAGCACCAGTTCTCTTCGTCAAGAAGAAGACGGGGGACTTGCGCTTGTGTTGCGATTACCGCCGACTCAATGCCATCACGGTGCGGAATCGCTACCCCCTGCCTCTCATTCCGGAGCTGATGGAGCGCCTGCGGGAGGCCACCATCTTCACGAAGCTCGACCTGCGAGGGGCCTACAACTTGGTGCGGATACGGGAGGGGGACGAGTGGAAGACGGCGTTGGCACCCGATACGGCCATTTCGAGTACACGGTGATGCCGTTCGGGTTGACCAACGCTCCTGCGGTCTTCCAGCATTTTATGAATGACGTGTTCCGGGACATGTTGGACAAGTTCGTGGTGGTCTACCTGGACGACATCTTGATCTACTCCCGGTCCAGGGAAAGCCACCTTCAGCAGGTCCGTCTGGTGCTGCAACGCCTTCGGCAGCACCAGCTTTATGCGAAGCTGGAGAAATGCCTCTTTTTCCAGACTTCCATTGAGTTCCTGGGGCACATCATCGCTCCAGAGGGCATTGCCATGGACCCTCGGAAGGTGGAGGCCTTGTGCAGTTGGGAACCCCCTCGTCGCGTGAAAGACGTCCAGCGCCTGCTGGGGTTCGCCAACTATTACCGGACCTTTATCCCGGGCTTTGCCACCTTAACCTTCCCGTTAACCCAGCTCCTTCGGAAGAAGTTCCGTTCCAGTGGGGTCCTCCGCAGCAACAGGCGTTTGAGGACCTCAAGAAAGCCTTCGTCACCGAACCCGTCTTGCGGCACCCCGACCCGCACCGTCCTTTTGTAGTGGAGACGGACGCGTCCAACGTGGCCCTTGGGGCGGTGCTGTTGCAGGCCCCGGTGGATGGCGGCACTCTTTTCCCCTGTGCGTATTATTCGCGGAAGCTTAATCCTTCCGAGCGCAACTACACCATCTGGGAGAAAGAGCTGCTGGCTATCAAGGCTGCCTTTGAGGCTTGGCGGCATCATCTGGAGGGGGCCCGGCACCAGATAGAGGTCCGCACGGACCATCGGAATTTGGAGCATCTGACGACGGCCAGGAAGTTGAACCAGCGGCAGATTCGGTGGTCGTTGTTTTTTGCCCGGTTCAACTTTCGTGTGACCTACATTCCCAGCGGTCACAATCGGAGGGCGGATGCCCTATCCCGCAAGCCCGAGTACCTGTGCCCCAAAGACTCGCCTCCTCTGCGGACGGTGCTGCCAGCAGAAGCCTTGGCTGCAGCCCAAGAACCGGTCGACTTCCGGGCTCGGGTGCGAGAGGCGCAGCGCCTGGACGCCTGGTCACAGCAGAGGAAGGCGGAGGTCGGCCCCGATTCCCCATGGACTATGGAGGAGGGCTTGCTCAAGCATCGGGGACGGCTGTACGTGCCCACGGGGCCGCTTCGGGCCCTTCTCTTGAAGCAGTGTCACGACAACCCGGCAGCCGGCCATTTCGGCTACTTCAAGACCCTCCACCTCGTGACTCGGACTTTTTGGTGGCCCCGAGTGCGGCACGACGTCTACGCTTACGTGGCCTCCTGTGTGCCGTGCCGGCAAGCGAAGGCCGCGACGGGTGCGCCTCCTGGTCTCCTCCACCCTCTACCCACTCCAGACAGACCATGGGGGGCGATCTCTATGGACTTCTTGACACACTTGCCGTCGTCCTACGGCTTTACGACCGTGCTGGTGGTGGTGGACATGCTGACCAAAATGGCCCACTTCATCCCGTGTCGTGCCCTGCCATCGGCCCGCACGACTGCCCGTCTGTTCGTCAAGCATGTTTTCCGCCTCCATGGCCTGCCGGATAGGGTGGTTTCTGATCGCGGTGTGCAATTCACGGCTCAATTTTGGAAGAGCCTGATGACCGCGTTGCAAGTGCAGGTGTGTTTGTCCTCCTCGCACCATCCTGAGACTGATGGGGGAACAGAGAAGGTCATTGGCATCCTGGGGCAGTATTTACGCTGCTTTGTCAATCAACGGCAGACCGACTGGGCCGACTACCTCGCTCTGGCGGAGTTCGCGTTTAACAACTCCCAGCACACCTCCACCCAGGCGACTCCGTTCTACGCCAATGTGGGCTACCATCCGCGGTTCTTCCCTCTGACACCCTCGGATTCCCCTGTTCCTGAGGCTCAAGACTTCCTCTCCGAGCTGTATGCCGTTCAGCAGTTGGCGCGGCAACACCTGATACAGGCCAAGGAGGACTACAAGCGGTACGCCGACCGCTCCCGACGGGCGACGCCCCCGCTGGCAGTGGGAGACCGAGTGTGGTTATCCACAAAACACCTCCCGGCTGACCGTCCGGTAAAGAAACTGGACCACCGGTTCGTCGGCCCGTACCCCATTGAAGCGGTCATCAACCCTGTGGCCTATCGTCTGACCCTACCGCGCTCCATGAAAATACACCCGGTTTTCCATCGTTCCCTTCTGGTTCCTGAAGCCCCCTCGTGTTACCTCCGACGTCCCACTGATCCTGTTTCGCCGCCTGCACCCGCTGGGGCTGACGCGGAGGACAGCAGGGTGGTCAGTATTCGTGACTCACGGTGGTTGAAGGGGCGGTTCCAGTATTTAGTAGAGCGGACGCGGGACGGGACGGAGGACTTGACCTGGGTGGACGCTTCTGCGCTCCACGCCCCGGCCCTCACGCGGCTGTTCCATGAGCGCTTCCCCTCTCGGCCGCATCCTGCCCGTCGGACTCGGGGGAAGGGCCCTGCGGTGGGGGATAGTGTTGTGGCTCCGCCTCGTGAGCCTGTGCTGACAGAGGAAGAGGACCTGGATGATGATGAAGAAGGAGAGGAGGAACGAGCAAGGCCTCCCTCACCAGGGCCTTCCTCCCCAGGATCTCCCTCCTTGGCAAGGTCTCCCTCCCCAGGACCTTCCTCCTCCTTGGCAAGGTCTCCCTCCCCAGGACCTTCCTCCTCCCTGGCAAGGCCTCCCTCCCCAGGACCTTCCTCTCTGGCAATGCCTCAGGTTTCCTCGGAAAGCCAGGAGGAACTGCCTGAGAGACGTGTGGCAGTAGGACCACGACAAGAGAAAGACAAGGAAGGTTCCTGGCTTGATCCCAGGCAACGTCGGAGGGAGAAACGTCAGCAGCAGCGTAGGGGGCGTGGGAGGGCCAGAGATTGAGCTGGACCACACCCCACCAGGTATAAAAGTGGGTGTGCCTACGCTGCAGACTCTGTTCGTGACAAAGTGTCATCTGCATCGGAAGCTTCCGTCTGTCTGTGTGTTTGGTTTTGAACTCTGAAAAGAAAGCAATTCTCTGGAATTACTACATTGCTTCTTGGAGTTGGCATTGAGAACTTGGGTGACTGCCAACGCTCTTGTCGGAGAGATAACGGGGATTTTGGCGAGAGGCCAGCGTGACTCCTCTGCGTGAGCTAACGCTCCTTGCCTTCAAGGGAAGGGAAGGTAACGAAACAGGCCAGTGTGTCTTTTCTGTGTTGGCTAACGTACCTTAGCTTCTGGGAAGTGAAGGTGGGACAGTGAAGGTGGGACAGAACACTATTGT
>SOZL01000327.1:0-21456 GCA_009733165.1 Naja naja | reverse complement strand
TTCTGGAGAACCAGTAGCGAAATTTTGAGTGGTTCGAGAACCGCAAATGCCACTTGGCCCCGCCCCCATCTATTCTCTGCCTCCCATTGAGTCCCAGCTGATCGGCTAAGTCTTCTTTTGTTGCCCTGCACAGGAGAACGGAGCTGGAAAGCAGGTTAGTGGGGTGGGAGGGAATGGGATTTTGCAGTAACCTTCCCCTGCCACACCCACCGCCACACCATGCCCACCAAGCCACACCCACAGAACTGGTAGTAAAAATTTAAATCCTGCCACTGGACAGAAACTCAAGAGCCAGCTCCCCTCCAGCAGAAATTTTGTGCCCATTAAAGACTGGGCCAGCCTATCTACAAAACAAAAGACCTTTCAGCTCCAGAATGATGGGATTAAGACATGACCCTCCAGATAGGATTATTTAACAGCAGAGCTCACTGCATTGCAAAGTCTCCTAAGGACATTGCATCAGCAAACTTCAACCAAACCTGGGACTCAGACAATCTACAAAGCTATGACCTCTACAATAGCCAATAGAATACATGTTCTTGCACAGGAACAGGAAGCTCAAGTGCAAAGCCCAAGAGGATGTATAAATACCCCCCATTCTCAAACCCATGTGGCCAGCTGTCCAGTATCATGTGCTTGGTGGTTCTGCTTCACCACTAAATCCATCTTTCCCATCAGCCTCCATGTTTCCAGTGTCTTTCTCCCAGCTTGGAACTGAAGCAGATGGATATTTCTTCCAACGCTTCTCTCCATCACAATAAGAGGAACAAAACAGCAACCGAAGTCAAAATTCTAACTTCAATGCCATTACAGCTACACTGAGAAGTAATTCCCAGTTATTCAGCAGACTATGGTAGTGCCAGCCACCAGTAAGGACACAACACATCATTCACCTGCAAGGATCCTGGCTGGACTTGTCTACAAACACAGATACTAAAAAAAATAGAATTTTTTTTGAGGACCCAAGAATGTTGGGGGCAATTAGCTGACTTTGTAAAAATGCCACTTAGTAATAAGCAGGCATATACAATGGAATGAAGGCTATTGCTGAGCACACTGGGTTGCATCCCAAAAATTGTAAGCCACCCTGAGTCTCCGGAGAAGGGCGGCATATAAATGTAATAAAAAAAAATGTCAGGAAAAAATCGCTATACTTTGTTAGTGCTGAACTGGCAATGCAAACTTCTCACTGGTTTATAAGGACATATTTTAGGGACATGCAGATATCTGCAAGATGGCTGGCATATCACATTGCCAGCTGTTTTGCAGATTTTGAGTCTCCTTTCAGAATCAAGGCTGTTTGGAGATCAATTTATTTGTGCCCAGTTGGTTAGTTTTCATCATCTTTCTTCATTTCTCTTCCAGCTCTCTTTAGGAATTCAAAGCACAAATACATCTGAAACATAAACATTAAGTCAAATGGTGTGAATGGTATTGTGTGTGTGTGTGTGTGTGTGTGTTTAGCTGCATTTATAAAGATCTTTTCTGTTCTTCCTTTTTCTTTCTTTCTCCATTTCAGGCACTTCTCTTATCATTTGGAGAGATTTATTTTTTTCCTCTGTCTTCATGATTCACACCAAACAATTTAGGTAGTGGTTTGTAATGTAATAGCTGTATAATTTTCACCTACTTGAATTCCATCTAAAACTGACCATTTCCTCTCTTTATTTCATTCAATTGCCTTTAAATGAGATGTACTTGGAAGGCAAGTGCATAATATCCCAGTAATGAAAACTTTTGCTTTCATTTGCTTGCAGCTGCTTTGTGCCACACCATTTGGAAGCCCTCTAAGGCATTTAATTTTCTTTTCTGCAGATACAAGAAGAATCTGAAAGCGCTCTACATTGTACATCCCACCAACTTCATCAGGATAATTTGAACGTTTTCAGACCTCTGTTGAGGTACAGTCTGGATTCTTTTTAGCAGAAGGGAAGCTAAGTTCTTTCTCTTTTGCCATTCTTCGGGGGATGTCTGGAAACATCTGCATGATAAAAAACGAAGACTGAAATTGTTGGGGGAGTTAGTAGTCTTTAAACAATAGAGATGTGATTTTCCTTCCAAGTTTCCAACTAAACCTGTTTAGACTCTATTTCCCCCCCCCCTGTTTGGATGGCCTGAGCCTTCCAATTTCATTTGGCCTTTGCTTCCTGGCCAGGGTGGGATTCAAAAATTTTAACAACCAGTTCTCTGCCCAGTTGCTGGGTGGGCATGGCCATGATGGGTGTGGCCTAGTCGGCTTCCTGCACCATGGCGGGAGGGGAGGAAGCCGGTCATCGGAACTACCGGTTTGCTGAACCAGATGTAAAATTAACATCCAGTTCGCGTGAAGCAGTCTGAACCAGCTGAATCCCACCCCTGTTCCTGGCAATCACTAATGGGATTATCCCCAGAAACCATTTGTACAATGGCAACACCAGTTCTGTTTTTTTCAGTATGGTGGCTCTGAGGTTCTGTAGCAGCCACTGAGATTCACCTGAAAAACATGTTGTAATTATGGAGGAAAAGAATATCAGGTGTTTTGTTCAATAAATTGAGCGAGCAAATGGGTTTATTGCATTGTGTTGCCACTATGAGGGCCACAAAAGATCTTGTTAGTCCTGTTCTTCTGTGGCTTTTATGTTGAGAGTTAAAATGATGTGTCAGTCCTCTGGAATTCCCTTGGCTGGTGTTGTGGTTAGCCGGCAGCAGGTGTGGACGGCTGAGGAGAGTGAGGACTCAGATGAGGGGCCAGGACCATTAGGGAGTGGACTGCTGCCTTCAGAGATTGTGGGGGCTGGCAGCAGCGATGAGGAGGTTCCTGAGTAGCCTGTGCCAAGTGTGCGCGGCGCAGGATTGCTCAGGAAAGAGCAGCTGCAACAGCACAGGAGACTCGGGAGTAAGGCTGCAAGGTAATGGCCCCTCCTTCAAGAAGATAAAAGGCAGCTGTGAAGTAACATTCTTTGCAGGAAGCAAAGACGTTTTGAACTCAGCCTTGTGGATATTACAGTATCTTTAGTTGGTATTTGAAGACTCTTGTGTTGTGAAATATTTCTTATCTGTGACTCTTGGCAGTCTTGCACAGTTTTGGCAAGGTTTGTGCTTATCAAAGTTAATTAGTTTGCAGCAGCCTTTTAAATAGGGACTCGTAAGACCTATTAAAAGGTTGCTGTTCCCTTTGGTTATTGTTTGTTTTATTGGGAAAGGGTTAGGGTCAGAACAGCTGGTTTTCCCACCAGGACTCAATGGTGGGATTCAAAAATTTTACTACCAGTTCTGTGGGTGTGGCTTGGTGGGCATGGCTTGGTGGGCATGGCAGGGGAAGGATACTTTAAAATCTCCATTACCTCCCCACCCCCTTTAACCTGCTTTCCAGCCCCATTCTCCTGTGCAAGGCAACAAAAGAAGACCCAGCCAATCAGCTGGGACTCAATGGGAGGCAGAGAATAGATGGGGCCGGGGCCAGTCAGAAGTGGCATTTGCCGGTTCTCCAAACTACTCAAAATTTCCGCTACGGTTCTCCAGAACTGGTCAGAACCTGCTGAATACCACTTCTGCACCAGATGCCTTTTACCTCTAATTCAGAAGAGTAGGAATGGCAGAAGAACCTCAAAAACATCAGATTCCATCCATAATCGAAGCCATGGTTTATGGTTGATCGAAGAGCAATAGGAGGTGAAGCCAATTGGGCTTCTTTTTCCTTGCCTTTAAATAAATCCATGGGCATGAATTACCTCACATTCAGGGGTGCCTACAGAGTATGGATGAAAAAGTCAATATCAACATAGTTTCTGTGACATTAGAAAGATGTCCTGACCATCTTCCAACTCTGTTATTCTATTCTGTTCTGTTCTGTTCCATTCCATTCCATTCTTCCCTCTGGCATCCTCTTTTACTACCTGAACATTGACTTCATTTCTCCTCTCCATCTTCCAGTTGAAATTCCCAACTTTTCAGCCTGTTCTCATAGGACACATGTTCAAGTCTCTAGATCATTTTTAATTATCCTGTGAACCTTGTCTAACTTGTCCATCCTTGTCTGGATACGCGTGTGAGATTTTCTAGGCATTAAAGTTTGGCAGAACCTAAAAGCCCCTCCAAGATGAATAACAAATTACAGCAGAACCTCTGGGCACGAACGCTTCTGACTTACGACCAATTGGGTTCTGACCAAAAAATGCACAAAATTTTTGAATCTGGTCACAAACACATACTTGGGTGGTGATCAAACACGACGCCTGACTCAGAAATTTCTGAAGACAAAACATTAGAAGACGAAGAAATCACCAAAGTTATGGAATGAATTATGATTGTGACCAGAGGTTCTACTGTATCTGAACTGTATTTGGTTGATTGGTTAGCCATTTATCTGGAATGGTTTAGGGTCTCCTGATTATGCAAGGGGTTTGACTAGAAGACCTTTAATGTCCCTTCCAACTCTGTTATTCTGATTGACACTAGAGATCTTATTATCTCTAAGGATCAATTTGGTGGTAGAGAGAACTGATTGGTTAGAAATATGTATTGGAAGGCTTATATAGGATTAAAAACATTGAAAATCAAGAATATGAATTCTGCAAAAGTGCTTCTTTCTAGCATAAACCTTCTCTTTGGGTCAGTTAATTCCATCTCTTGAAAGAATGAATTTTATTTATTTCATGCTATCTTCCAGTAGAGGGAGCTTGAATATACATATTTTCCGCTCTACTCTGAGTAATTATGAAAGGCTTTTATTCTTGCTAAGCTTTTTGCAGAATAATTTCCAGAAAAGTCAACAATGCTTAAAATCCATTTTAATTCCAGTTTATGGCTTTTCTGATATGCCTGATATTGTAGGGCAAAATGGCTCTGGTTTGGTTTTTTTTTTTAAAAAAAACAATTTTTAAAAGGTTACTTTGACTAGTAAAATTAATGAGCTTGTTCTGAAAATGTCATGTTAACTTGAAATAAGTAGCAGCTTTGCACATTTCTGACCAAATATTTGGGCATAGCTACTTATTCCCTCGATTTTATTTCTGGAACTCATAATAGTACTTTTAAGGAGGAAAAAAGACACATTTTCAAAGGACTTTAGTCTGAACACTATATATGGGCTTTCTAAGCAAAGTGTTCTATGCTTCCAGTATTGCTTTTTATTGGTCCTATTTTTCGTCATTTTTTCCCTTCCATCAAAGATTTGTACAAATTAATGCATCCAAGCCCTTCGATCTTCAGAGAGAGGTTTGATGATGAGCTGTATTACAGTACAGGTGGTCCTCAACTTACAACAGTTCATTTAGTGACCGTTCAAAGTTACAATGGTGACTTACAACCATTTTTCACAATTACGACCTTTGAATCATCCCCAAGATCATGTGATCAAACTTCAGGTGCTTGGCAACTGGTTCATACATATGACGGTTGCAGCATCCTGAGGTCATGTGATCACCTTTTGTTCTGACAAGCAAAGTCAATGGGTAAGTCTGGGGTTAGCCGGCAGCAGGTGCAAACAGCTGAGGAGAGCGAGGACTCAGATGAAGGGCCCGGACCATTAGGGAGTGGACTGCTGCCTTCAGAGATTGTGGGGGTTGGCAGCAGTGATGAGGAGGTTCCCGAGGAGCCTGTGCCAAGGCGTGGGCAGGATTGCTCGAGGGAAGAGCAGCTACAACAGCATGGGCAACTCGGGAGTAAAACTGCAAGGTAATGGCCCCTCCTTCAAGAAGATAAAAGCCAGCTGTGAAACAAACCTTCTTTGCAGAAGGCAAAGACGTTTGAAACTCAGCCTGTGGACATTACAGTTGGTATTTGAAGACTCTTGTGTTATAAACTATTTCTTATCTGTTGGTTTTTGGCAGCCTTGCAAAAACTTGGCAAGGCTCTTTCTTGTCAGAGCTAATTAGTTGGAAGCAGCCTTTCATCTGTGAAGAAAGAGGATTCACAGATGAAACATTAAAAGGTTGTTCTGCTGCCTTTGTCTTGTGTTTGCTCTCTGGGAAACGGGTTGGGTCAGAACAGTAAGCCAGATTCATTTAACAACCAGGTTACTAACTTATTAACTGCAGTGATTCACTTAAAACTGTGGTGAAGAGATCATAAAATGAGGCAAAACTCACTTAACAAATGGCTCACTTAAGAACAAAAATGTTAGGCTCAATTGTGACTATAAGTCAAGGACTACCTGGATTAACAAGAAAAGGGAGAGAAAATGTAACATTTTCTCAAAGAAAGGGAAGTTTCTTTGTCCCCATCAACTTTCTTTGAGTCTTTGGCTCTAATATGAGTCCATCAGTTCAATATATCTTTTGCGGGGGGAAATGATGGAGTTATGCACAATTATGTGACAGATTATTCAAAATGATTGGTGTTTTATTACATTGCTCTTGGCCCTGCTAGAGATAACATGTTGAAGGGCACTGTGGAATTGCATCTTCCCCATCAGCCGTGGTGGCGCACTGGTTAGAATACAGTACTGCAGGCTAAGTCTGCTGACTGCCATCAGTTCAATCCTGACCAGCTCAAGGTTGACTCAGCCTGCCGTCCTTCCGAGGTGGGTAAAAGAGGACCCAGATTGTTGGGGGCAAGAGGCTGACTCTGTAAACCGCTTAGAGAGGCCTGTAAAGCACTGTGAAGCAGTACATAAGTCTAAGTGCTATTGCTGTTATGTTCGCTTTCCGTGGGAAAATAGGGCAGGGCTTAATTGAGCAGCCCTGGGCACTGTTTTGATTTTTTAAAATATAATTTTATTGAACTTTATCGTAATCAAAAATACAAATGAAAATAAAGATAGTAGGGAAATGGGGGAAGAAAAGAAGGGGAAGAGAGCTGTGGTATATAGGGGAAAGAGAAAAAAAACCAGTGACTTCCAACTTTTTTCAGTGCAGTAAAGTACAAAATACAATTGCAACTTCAGCTTTACTTTTTACTTTATTTTTTTATTTTTTACTTTAACGTACTTGAGCCATTTCTTTAACAGCAAACTAATGTAATCCACAAAATCCAAAATCAAAATTTCACTTTTTTCTGTTTCAAGCCTAAAATCCAGTAGCAGTTTCCAAGCAGAAATAAAACTAGATATGTTCTTTTAATTTTAATTAAAGCAATTAATTTTGCCATCTTTGCTATCTTCATCACTTTTCTCATCCATTCTTGCTTTCTAGGAATTGTTCTATCTTTCCATTTGTGTGGATATAAAAGTGGTACTACAGTCGACATATATAATAACAGGCAGAGTTTTGATTTATTGACACGGCTGTTTCTTCCGCATGGAAGCCTCTGGGCCTAGCTGGGCTATCTAATTAGGACATCCCTGTCAACCAAAAGTCTTCTAACAGGCATGCTTTCCCCTACATTATTAAGATGAAGGTTTTTTTTTTACAAAGTTTTATTTTTCCAAAAGAACAAACGTAACAAACAAACATACAACACATAGATCCATATCAATTTCAAGTATGTCGGTCGGTCAAAAATCACAGTGCCTTCCCTCATTATTCATACTCAGTATTACAAAAAGGAAAACTATAATCATTATTATTAATCCTCTATCATATTATAATCTCTATATTGTTTCAACAGTTCTATCTATCTTTATATTCCCAAAAATATATTACCAAACTTTTTATCTAACCATTGATAGAACATATTCCATATCTTATAAAACTGCTTTTCTTCTTGGTCCCTAATTTCAAATGTTAATCTACTCATTTCAGCACGGTCCAAAATCTTCTTAATCACTTCCTCCTGCATAGGTGTCTTATCATTTCTCCAGTTTTTAGCAAATACAATTCTGGCAGCTGTCAATACATTAACAATCAAATATTTCAGTTCTTTGTTGAGTGTCTCTGGTACAATTCCCAACAGAAATATCTCAGGTTTCAAGTCTATATGTTGTTGTGTCATTTTTTCCAACCACATGTGGATTTTAGTCCAATATCTTTTAGCATCAACGCAAGTCCACCACATGTGATAGTAGGAGCCAGGTATCTGATGACATTTCCAACACTTATCCGATTTCTCCTTGAACATTCTTGCAAGATGAAGTTTTTGTCGAGTTCTTGAAAGAATAGTTTCCAATCTAGAAGTTCTACTCTGAAAGACAATTATTGTCATACCCCAGTTGGAGACTGACTCCGAGGGAGAGGAGGAACAGCTGACAGGGAGTGGAAGTGTGGCTCCGAGGATGTGGAGGAGGCTGGGCAGTCAGAGGAAGACCCAGGCCCATCCTCTCTCCATCCTAGGGCACAAAGGAAGGAGAGGATAAGGAGACGGAATGGTGTGGTCTATGGGGAGGAAAGGGCCTTGATCCTCTTCATGGGCTGCAGCTATGAGAACTGGTTAAAAGGACAGACATGCGTATGAGCCAGTGCTGGAAACAAAGCATGGAAATATCTCTAGTCTGTCGTTCCTCTCTCAGTTTGGCGTCCTTCCCAGTGTGCGTTCCGATATCTGTGGACGTCTTCAAGCCCTTATCTTGCCTGGTTCCCTTAATTGCTTCAGTGTGGTTTGTGTCGTTTTTACTCTTTTTAATTTATAGGCATTTTTAGTTTCAATGGCATTTCCTCCTTTTTGTCACTGCTTGTGGGGGAGTTTTTTGTTTCCAGTCAAGGATATTTGGAGCTTTGAAGCAAAATGAAGGAATAAAAGGGGCTTCACCTGTTTTTGTGACTGTGTTTATTTTGTATCCCACCCTGGGTCATCACAATTATTTTCATCAGACTGATCCCAAGCATGGTGTGCATATGTTTGATCATATGAAAATGGCTGCTGCCGCCATTTTGTGCCATTCTGGTACTGTCTAATAAGCAATTCAGGTGTTCCTCCTGCTCCAGATATTGATATTGAAAGAACTTTTTCTCTGTTTTCAGTCACAAGTTTGGAAAAAAGGTGTTCTATTTGAATTACTTAAGTGACTTGAGAGACCACCTGAAATACAACACCTGAATATCCCTGAAGAAGTGATTCGGTATGTGATTTTTCTTCTTACTTTAATATTTACAGCTATTTTTATTTTTCTCAGAGGCCTGCATGGGTTTTGATAAGACTGATTTAGATTAGGCTGCACTTTGTAGAGCTACGCACTTTGCATCATAATCAACACGAGCCTTTGAAGCTGCTTCCTGGAGTGTTGTGGTCTCCTTGTCCATAGTGGGCCAGCCACTGAATGCTTATGAACATGCTTGGATGATCCATGAAAATGCTTGGATGATCCATTCATTGAGATTGTATATCTGAGACACTGGAAGAAAACAAAACCTGCACTCTGACTGTAATCATTAACCAGTGGCTATTGAGATCCTCAGTCATGGAGGTCATAGTTGTCCCAAAGGTGCTTTTTCAAGAGGCAACTGGATTTTCCTGTTTTTCTTTCAAGGCATTTCACTTCTCTTCTAATAAGCTGCTTCACCTCTAAAGAGCTGAAGAAGTTTCTTGGATGAGAAGCGAAACGTCTTCAAAGAAAAACAAGAAAGCCAAATTGCCTCTTGAAAAAAGCACCTTTGGGACATCAACCAGTGGGTTTGGCCTTTCATAGCAAGCTGCCATGATTTGTACTTTGTACATGATTTGACAAGAAACAATGGGCCTTGGTGGCTCAGGCTGTTAAATGCCTGCTCTTAAGATCCAGCTGCCTACAACTGCTGTAGGCTCGAATCCCACCAGGCTCAAGGTTGACTCAGCCTTCCATCCTCTCGGGGTAGGTAAATTGAGGACCCAAGATTGTTGGGGGCAATTAGCTGACCTTGTAAAAATGCCGCTTAGTAATAAGCAGGCATATACAATGGAATGAAGGCTATTGGGTTGTATCCAAAAATTGTAAGTCAGCCTGAGTCTTCGGAGAAGGCTGCATATAAATGTAATTAAAAAAAAATGGTATTAAGGAGAAACCTTTTAACAGTGAGAACAATTAACCAGGGTAACAGCCTGCCTACAGAAGTTGTGGGTGCCCCATCACTGGAGGTCTTTAAGAAGAGGCTGGATAGCCAGTTGTCTGAAACGGTAGAGGGTCTCAGCGGGGTGGACTAGAAGACCTCCAAGGTCCCTCCCAGCTCTGTTCTGATTGAAATACTTGGCATCATCCAAGCAGGAAGACACACCTGGCAGCATACACAGATTATCCCAATGTTTTTCTCAGCCTTGGCAACTTCAAGAACTGTTTAGGAGAGGATCTGTGGTCTTCAAAGCTACTTCTCAACTGTTAACTAAGTGGACTTCAATTCCTAGAATTCCCCAGCCAGGATGGCTCGTAAGTCAACTCGCAAAACATCCCTGACCTGCTCTTGAGTTGCCAGTCCACACACCTTATAACTGCCAAGATTGAGAAACATTGGAATTATGCTCTCAGCGTGATGAGCTCCGTAGCCAGAAGATAATGTAGGAAAAATACAGGCAATGGGTATTCTCTTTTGCTTGTTCTTTGGATGTTGGATTTCTAGCAATGAGTACGGGGAACCACGAGATTGTTGAATACATGGAAAAACGGGCACTTTTGAAGCAGTGCTCACAAAGTCATATTCTCTGTTGTCCTGAAAGGAATATTAGCAAGAACAGCAAGCTTATACCAATTATTAGCCAACATAAGTACTCTTTTGTCCTGTATTTACATGGAGCACCCAGAAAATCTAATTAAGTGCATGTTTTGACTGTGGAAAATGAACTCTTATGATTTCCCACTTTCCTGGTTGGGAAGACCCAGGCAATGATTCCTGCTTTGTTTGTGCATTTAAACTAAAAACAGACAAAACTGTGATTTAAAAAAGTATTCAAGAAACTTTGGTACAAGATAAAATAAATGATAGTTTAGGAACAGAGGAAAACTGTAAGAATAGCAAAGTTTACACTCTATTTATATTTTGTTTCTAATATGAAGTTATTCCAAGGTTTATCATAGTCAATTAAAGTCTAATTTATACATCCTTTCAGAGTCTCCTCCTCCTCCTCTTCCTCCTCCTCCCCCTCCTCTCTGTGTCAGCGCTCCAATGAAACTCCCCATCTTCATTCAGCACTCAGAAACAAAGTTCGTCCAAGTAAGAATTTATTAAAGAAGTCACGGTGGCACATCTGGGAAAACCCGAATCTAAGAGTTCCAAGATTTCCCTTTCCAATAGAAATTCAAAATCTATCCACTGCACCCACCAGTCCATCACATGGTCCAACCAAACATCATTCCAACTGGAGACCTTCCTCCAGACACTCCTCTCCAGGTGCAGGGCAACTTGTCCTTGACTCTCCGAAAAAGAATGTTGTTGAGTCTAATCTTCCAGCCCTCTATGAAATCCCCCCTCCCAAATTCCCAAGCACTAAATGTGGCAGCCTGGAAGCTTCCAAGTAAAATATGGCTTCCGAGGCTGACACTCTGCCTCCTCCTCCTCCTCTTCTCTGCTTCCTCCTCCTCTCCTCCCCATTTTCTCGTCCACTAATGAGTTTGGGTTGAGTGATATAAAGTGAACCAAACATTTTATCTCTTGAACATTGAGATTGTGTTTCCCCACCAGACATGATGAAAATCTTCGGATGAAACAGAAGAGCAGATCCCTTCCTCCAGTAAAACTCCCTCCACCGCGGCCGCCTCTTCCAACACAGCAGTTTGGAGTCAGCCTTCAGTAGTAAGCACCCTGCTTTATCTGACCGTGTTGCTGAATGGAACCTGGCCCCTTCCAAAGATCCATTAGTCCTCCTTGATGGCATCTCAGCTATGCTATGTGTCTTATTATTTATTTGTTTGTTTGTTTGTTTGTTTGGATTTATATGCCGCCCTATCTTCTGAAGGACTCAGGGCGGCTCACAACATTAAAAATATGCAATACAAAATTTAAAATTATTTAAAAAAATTATTAAATCATGATCCCAAACAAATCTCTAAAACCCAGAACGACAATGTATATAAAAACCAATAAAAAACCCCCACCCCTCTCAGTCCAGGCCGGCCTGTTAGAAAAACCACGTCTTCAGGTCGCGACGGAAGGAATGAAGGTCAGGGGCCAACCGCAGCTCCAAGGGCAACTGATTCCACAGGGTGGGCGCTCCCACAGAGAAGGGCCTCCCCCTGGGGGTCGCCAGCCAACACTGTCTGGCCAACGGCACCCCAAGGAGGCCCTGTCTGTGGGAGCCAACAGGACGATGGGCAGTCATTGCTGGCAGGAGACGCTCCCACAGATATCCCAGCCCTAAGCCATGTAGGGCTTTATAGGTAATTACCAGCACCTTGAATCTCACCTGGAGGGCATGACCATCACCTCCACATCTGGGCTTGTAAAGGAATGCAGATTGGGGATAAGGTCAGAGTGAACAAATGATTGGAGGGACTTGCAAATAATACTAGATAATCCTGAGGAAAAGGGAATCCTGAAAAAGAACTCACACTAACCCCATTTTGATTTTGCTTGGGATAAGATGGAGTACACTGCCAAGTTTTCTCTTCTATCCAGCAATGATAAAACATTCCAGGAATCCCTGTTGTGTCATTTCTTGACCTGACCTACTTCACAGGACAGGACACTAAAAATCATGAGTTTGGCTCTTTTTTTTTGGCTACTCTTTATTAAAAAAAATTGGGAATGAAAGAAAGAGAACCCAAGGAATACATGAAGGATTTCTTGTCACACTTAAAGAGCGCCCAGAGATGCTTCTTTCTTGAAGAGCAATGCCTACTAATACAAACTGGCACTTTCTGCCTGTCTAAGTTATTAATAGCTACTGATGGTGTCACTTCTCCTTTGCTTAAGACAAATGCAGAGAGCCATAATGGCGAAAGAATAATCAGAGAAGGAATAAACGTCGTGTTTTCTGTCTGAAGCAAACTTAAAAGCTTTCCTTATAATGATGCTTCTAAATATGGTGTGGGTGGCTTGTCCACTGGGGTCATGGAACTAATCCTGAGTGGCCGGATTCATATTTCAGCCAAACTCAATTATGTCTCCCAATATCACTTTCATATCTGTTTAGACAGATTTTTAACTTGTTTTAACAAATAGAGAGGGACTCACTCATTTTAACCTGATAATAACTTTGAGGACTTGATTTGGTTGGGAGAAGTGGAATGGCCCAAAGTCAGCCAGAGGCCTTCTATACTTCAAGATCAACAAAAAATCCTGATGAGTTGATGTTCAAGATGTTTTATTGGCAGCAGCATTGTCATCAATTTTCTTGGGTTTATTTTAGGTCCCAGGTTGGGTTAGGAAATTGGGATTTTGGGATAGTGCCCCCCCCCCCCCGCCGCACCATAGAAATTGCATGCTGCCTGAAATTCTTTGGAGTAAGCACTGTAGAAATCTTGTTAATAAATTATAACCTTCCTCAAATAACAGAATTTTCCATTTATGGACATGGAATTCTTTAAGACCAGTTAATTGTCATTGTCATCTCACAGAATTCTCCTGTTGAACTTAAACTGAGCATTTAATTTCCAGAAAGTGAGGGAGACCTATGGCTATAACACACAACTTTCCACCTTTGAATCTTCAGATAACCAATACCAGGAATGATGTTGGTGAGAGGTGTATTCATGGTGACCCTTTCCCAGAACCTTGGACTATGATTGTAGGAACCAGGGGATGCCAGGATACACGGAGGGAGGGAGGGAGGGAGGGAGGGAGGGAGGAAGGAAGGAAGGAAGGAAGGAAGGAAGGAAGGAAGGAAGGAAGGAAGGAAGGAAGACAAAATTACCTAAGGGATCACCTTTTTCCAAGAATCTCTATCCATCCAATTTGATCCATCAGATTGGTCATGCTGCAGATCCCATCTCCAAAGAACATCAGATGCCCCTGCTTTGTAGAATATTCTCCTCTTGGAAATTAGAATGGCCCCCAACCTGGTTGGCCTTTGGTAAGGCTTAAAAACCTTAGCTGCATCCCTGGGCCTGGAGCTCTGAATATGTTAAGGATCCTCTTTCTTGACTTTACTCTTAATTGGATAATTATCTCAGCTGCTGTATATATCGAGTATGGATACTTTTATTGTTTTAATTTTTTAAATGTTTAATTGCTTTTGTATTTTTAGAATTGTAAGCTGTCCAGAGTCACTGGTTGAGACAGGTGGCTATAGAAATTGATTGATTGATTGATTGATTGATTGAATAAATAAGTAAATAAATAAATAAATCATATTTCCTTAAACAAAGTTCAAAAACTCGTTCTGTGAACGAGTGTATTTGCTTTTACCCTGTTAAGGAATTCTTCTGAAGTTATGTTGAATGAGCTCCAGGGCTGATCTTCTTTTCACACTGGATGTTCCAAGTAACAATTTGCTGTCAAATATTTTTTTTTCTCTGTATGGGGGTATGTGTCAAAATCTGCAAGATGGCAGGCACAGCATCAAAATCAAAGCATTGCCCCCCTTTTTTCTATTTTCTTTTTTTTTAATGAAAGGCAGGTTAACAAACTAGAAGCAAGATACCTTTTCTAATGCTGTGATTTTTGTTCAGCTCATGTTTCGACCTGTTTTCTTTTCTCCAACAGCCTCCGTGCTAAAAACAAAGGGGAATTAATCCCACCTGTAATGAATCACACCGTGGCTTACTTGAAAAAAAGAGGTAAGGATTCACTTCCGTTTTAAAACAAAGAATTGCAAATGTCAGCGTAGGCAGAATGTAAAAACCATTTCACAAGCATTCAGAACCAGCACAAGAAAAGTGAAAATCACTCAGGTCCCTTTCAGCCATGGAAGCTGACTTGCTAATGTTAGCCCAGCCTTGACTCTCCCTGTTATTGTGGTTTGGAAAAATAAAGAGAGCTTTCCATTTAAGTTCTGAGTGTCTGGAAGAAGAAGAAAAAGAGAAAGGGAGAGGAGTCTTAATCTGACATAAAACTAAGCAATGATGTGCACACATACTTTTCCTCTTTGGGATGAACAGTGACATCAATGGCTATGAAGTACATAAGCAGGGCCCTTTCCTAATTGTCAGAAATGGTGTAGGGTCTCCCGCTTGGGCGGGGGGTTAGACTAGATGACCTACAAGGTCCCTTCCAACTCTGATTATCTGTTTATCTAATTCATCCAGAAGGTGCTGTAAGAGAATTTTGCCAGGGGTGCATTTGGACAAGAGACACAATCACAATTATATTCCTGAGAAAATGTTTTTGGTATTTACTTACTTACTTATTTTTCTTAATTTTTTGCTACCCATCTAATCCCAGGCAACTCTGGGTGGCTTACAACATTAAAAGTAATAAAGCCATCAATATAGATAATTGTAATAACAATAACAACTGTGGCAAAAGAAAGCAAAAGAAATACCAATAGTAATAGGTGCCTTGGGTACAATCCCAAAACAACTGGGGCACCACTTGAACACCAAAGGCATTGACAAATTCACCATCAGTCAATTGCAAAAGGCAGTTGTACTCGGAACAGCTTACATCCTATGACGATACCCGCCATCAATATCCCCATCTGCCGATCTCAGGTCTGGAGGCAGGACCCAATCACCTCCTGTGGCTTTGAGTGATGAGGTCCTAATTCTGGAGTGTCTCCTGTGGAGTCTGTTATGTATGCAGGTCTGAATGTCATTGGTTAAGTTTGAACTGTTCTTGTAAAATGTCAGAAATGATTGGTTTAAAAAGCGGGGAAAACCTCAGACTCTGATTGGTGGCACCGCGCTGCTGGTTATAAGTAGCAGCCACAGACCAGCCAATCGGGTCTGTTATGAGCTGTAGTCACTAATAAACTTCACTGAAGCTCTTTCGGCCTGACTCTTCATGCAAACATAACACCAGACGGTGGGATTCCCTGAAGAAGACACGACGGAAGACAAGCAGAAGAGTGAGATGGCTGCGCTGAACAGCCCCCCAGCCCCTCGATCCCGGCTGGCAGAAGGCTGGGAATCGCATGGATCGCTTCCAGATGTATTTGGAGGATGACCTCACCGACATCCACGATTGAAGCGGAAGAGGATTTTCTTACGACTGCTTGCAGTGCGCAGCAGTCTTCAAGATGGCAAGGCATTGGCGGAGTGCTGCAGAGATGAAGTAATGGAATGGCCTGATTTAGAAGAGTTTTTAAGAGCCCATTACACCCCACAAGTATCGTGCCTCATTAAGAGACACGAAGTTTTACCGTCGGGATCAAGGGGAAATTAAAAGTTACGGACGATTTCAAGGGAGAAAAGGAGAGATGACAATGCATGCAGTTTAACAACTTGGAGGAGGCCATGCATCGATTTGTTCTAGGCCTCAAAGACAAGTTTCAGAGCAAATTGTTATTAAAACCTAAAATCACGCTGAAAAGCCATAGAAGAGGCTCCTCAGCAGAAGCCACTAAGTCCTCAGCGGCAGCCATGAAGAAAATTAACAAGGCCTCAAGCCATTCTGATGTGGAAAAGTCCACAACAACTCATTGCAACAAATAGATTCTGAATCAGACTGTAGAGGTGGAAGAAGGAATTTTAGACTCAGAATGGAAAAAAAAAGAAAGACCTGGGAAGAAAAAGGCAAGACTTTTATTGCAGAGGTTGTGGGGGACCACCCCGCACTGAATGCAAGTTTTTTGATACCATCTGCCTTCGCTAGAAAAAAAGAGGTCATTAGCAAGAGTCTGCAAATCATCCAGAACTCCACCACACAGAAGAAAGTTTCCTGACAAGATTTCAAGCCCAACAACTTCAGTGAGAAAATGGGGCAACTCAGAAGCAAATGGGAAGAATGAAACTCATCAAACAGTCACCATTGGTCATTCTTCAACCTTAAGAAGTAGAAAAGTACATGAAGATACTCATTGAAGGAAGGCCTTGCCAAATGGAAGTGGACTCAGGCTCCTATTTATCTATGGTGTCATGGGACACTATTCACAGGCTACTTCCCAAATTCAGAAGAAACATTTCCAGAAGCAAGCACTGACTCTTAAAGACTACCAAGGGAACAAGATTCCAGTAGTTGGAACAAGAGAATTCAACGTGAAGTTCAAAGGCCACACCAAACGTTTGCCCCTGACCATCGTGGACAAGGATCGCCCAAGCTTGCTGGGACTTGAGTGGTTCAATCCACTGGCATCAATCACGTGAGCAACACTGAATGGGAGGAGGCCTTGAAGTCTGAGTTTCCAGAGGTCTTCAGCGAAGGACTGCAAGTATATGGGGACCCCTATCACTTTCAACCCAGATCCCAAGGTGCCCCCAATTCGTTTAAAGCCCAGAAGGGCCCCATTTGCTTTAAAGGAAAAATTGATGCACAATTAGATAAACTAATAGCTCAAGGAGTTTTAGAGCCCACTGACCACTCCAGATGGGAGACACCCATAGTCACACCAGTCAAGACTGATGGGTCAGTAAGAATCTGTGGGACTATAAGGGGACACTGAACCATGCGCTGCAGCAGAGCGCATACCCAGTTCCAGTGGTGCATCATCTGTTACATTCACTTGGCAGGGGTACAGTCTTTGCCAAATTGGATCTGGCCCAGGCATATCAACAACTAACAGTTGATGATGCCACTGCAGAGGCCCAAACCATTGTGACTCATAGAGGTGCCTTCAAATGTAAAAGGTTACAGTTTGGAGTAAGCGTGGCACCAGGCATCTTTCAAAGCCTTATGGAAAGAATGCTCCAAGGACTGCCAGGGGTAGTGCCTTATTTTGATGATGTGTTAATCTCTGCTGAAAATGACACTCAGAGAGACTCAGAGAAGTCCTTACCAGATTCAAGAAAGCGGGGTTAAAAGTCAAGGAAGAAAAATGCACTCTTAGGACTGACAAGGTTGAGTTCTTGGGTTACATGATTGACAAGCATGGCATCCACCCTACAGATGCCAAGGTTCAAGCAATCAAAGAAGCCCCTAGACCTAAATGCAAAACAGATTTGCAAGCCTTCCTTGGACTCATTAACTTTTATCACATGTTCCTACCTCAGAAGGCAACCATTGCAGAACCATTGCACAGATTACTTGACAAAAAGTCTGTTTGGGTCTGGGGCAGGAAAGAACAATCAGCATTTAACAGTATTAAAAGACTAATCACGCCTGATGCTGTAATCATACAGTTCTCTGAGAATTTACCTGTTGTACTGACTTGTGATGCATCCCCTTTGGAGTGGGGGGGGGTTTGAGCCACAGGCTTCCCAGCGGAGAGAAGCCCCTATTGCATTTTACTCGCACTTTGACCAAAGCAGAGAGGAATTACAGCCAATTGGACAAGGAAGCATTGGCAATTGTTGCAGCTGTCAAGAAATTTCATGAATATTTGTATGGGAGAACATTTACCATTGTTACAGATCACAAACCTTTGTTAGGCATTGTGGCAGGAGACAAACCTACACCTACTATCCTGTCACCAAGAATGCTGAGGTGGACTGAATTTCTTGCTGCTTATTCATACAAACTTATCCACAGCCTGGCAAGGACATTGGACATGCTGATGCACTGAGTCGTTGCCCACTTCCTTGCCACAAGGAGGACTTTGAACCTGAAACACACACCTTTTTCCTAGAAACTGTTGCCAAGCTTCCAGTGCATGCTGCTGAAATTGCCAGAGAGACTGCCAAAGACACTTTATTGGCTCCTGTTATAGGCTGGATTAAGAAAGGTTGGCCTCTTCAAGATCTACCTCACCTGGCCCAACCTTTTAAGTCCAGGCAAACTGAATTATCTGTATTAAGAGGATGTATTTTGTGTAACAGGGTGGTTATTTCTGCAAAACTACAAAGAGAGTTTTGGAAATGTTACATGAGGGTCATCCTGGTATTGTAAGGATGAAGGGATTGGCCAGGAGTTATGTATGGTGGCCAGGTATTGACAAAATGGTTGAAAACTGGGTTGCATCTTGTCCCAACTGTCAGGTAGTCAGGCCTCCCCACCTCTCGCACCCAAACAGGAATGGGAACCTAGGGCCCATGGTCTAGGATTCACATTGATTTTGCAGGCCCTACCAGAGGGCACACCTTTTTTTATTATAGATGCATATTCCAAATGGCTAGAGGTAATCCCTATGGCATCCACCACAACTGATGCTGTCATCAAGCAGCTCAAAAACTTTTGTAACCCACGGTTACCTGAAGTTCTTGTCTCTGACAATGGCCCTCAATTTACATCCAATCTTTTTGAATCCTATTTAGCACAACAGGGTATCAGACATGCCCTGACTGGCCCTGGGCACCCTTCTGCTAACGGCCGGGCTGAACGCATGGTACGTTTTACCAAGGAGAAACTTCAGCAATTGGGTCCAGGGGACATCACTGAGAAAGTTGAAAAACTTCTTAGTGTTCAGCACATCACTCCTAACCCATCTAATAACTTATCCCCAGCAGAGTTGTTGATGGGTAGGAAACTTAGGTCTTCCCTTGACCGCCTTCATCCCACTTACGCACCCAACACACCACTAGATTCCACTTCCAAAGTTCGTACATTCAGTGTGGGTGATTCTGTTTATGCTAAGAACCTTATGGGTGAACCTTTGTGGATTCCTGCTGAGATAACTCAAATCACAGGCCCTCGTTCTACAGGGTGCAAACAGAGGATGGAGTCCTCTGGAGCAGGCACATTGATCAACTTAGATCCAGGTTTCTCAGGAACATCGCACTTGTTCCTCTCTAGTTCCCTCACCTGATGTCAATTCTAGGGGGAAGGGGAGGAGCAGAGGATAATCAGCAAGCAAGAATCCATCCCTGTGTAACAGCCATTACGACAGGAACCATTCCAAAACCTGTCACAATGCCAAATCCATCCTTAGAAGTGGAAGATTGTACATCACTACCTGACTTGGGTGCTGACATTGGGCTGGAGATGGGTTGGGAGGAGAGACCAGATTCTAACAATCAAACAGGGTCTTCTTTCACAGGAAGTCCCAGTAGGAAATGTCAGCAGACACATTTCCTCTCTCACTGGGTGAGAATGTTAAAACTTCTGAACCACGAAGGTCTCAAGTATACGTATAAGAGCCCCACCTATTTAAAAGAATACATTAGATAGGTTGGGGTTTGGTATGGACTGAACCTAGTGGGAGGGGTGTTATGTATGTAGGTTTGAATGTCATTGGTTTAGTTTGAATTGTTCTTGTAAAATGTCAAATATGATTGGTTTGAAAAGTGCGGAAAACCTGCACTCTGATTGGCTGGCAACCGGCTGCTGGCTTTAAGTGTCGAGCCCAGCCAAGATGGGTCCATCGAGCTGTAGTCACTAATAAACTCTCTTCTGCTCTCTTCGCATCTGACTCTTCATGCAAACTTAACACCCCCAACAATCTTGGGTCCTCAATTTACCTACCCCGGGAGGATGGAAGGCTGAGTCAACCTTGAGCCTGGTGGGATTCGAGCCTGCAGTAATTGCAGGCAGCTGGAACTTAAATGCTAGGCATTTAACAGCCTGCACCACCAAGCCTAACCAAGGGTTAGGGCAAATAGATTTAACAAATAAATTAAAGGTGCATGGACTTCAACTCCCTGAATTCCATACGTCTTCAAGTTGCCAGGGTTGAGGAATTTTACACTAACCCATAAAGTGGTGACCAACATTTTTCTCACTCTTTGAAACCAACTCCCAAATGTCTTTGTGAGCCCTTTGCTTCATTCCATGCACCCAGCATCACATACAACCAGGCAAAGCAATAGACTCGTTTTCAATTCTTTCCAGCTCATAAAATGGGAGATTGCAAATTGGAGCTTAGATTTCTACTGATGCCTTACTTTGCTTGAGTAAACATCTCTGCATAAGTGCTTTTGTTATGCAAGAATACTGGCCTCGGCTGATCACTCTTTGCCTGCAGAGATGTTGAACACTAAATAATCACAACAATGCAGCAAAAGCGGAGACAAATTACTTTCACCAGATTTCTGGTGAAAACAAGTGCAACCATTTGCTAATATGAACCCGTCCTGGAAAAATGACACTTATATTCACAAGAATGCTGAGTAATTAATTTGGAAAGTCCAATGAACAATAGTGGCAAAAAGTAACTTTAATCCTTCCTCTTCAAGGACTTAAAACAGAAGGGTTTTCGAAGATCAGCGGGCATCAAAAGTATTCAAGAGATTCAAAACTTTACAATCAAGGTAAGTGGCCTTTTTATTAGCAAGAGGTAAAAAATAAAAAAAAGCACTTGGCATGCAAACATAGACTCATTTCCGTTACTTGTTTGATTAATCACCAACCCTTTAAAAATGAAATGCCATTAGACAGGTGAGGAGTAAGGGCATCTGTAAGTGGGTGGAAAGTGGTCAAACATTCAAAGTGAAAATTTGTGCACACCTGAACAGGTGGCAGCTATGAAAGGCAGAATGGGTCAACTCACTGCCAACTCTCCGTGGGAACAATTCAACAATTACATTTAATTATTTAAAATTAATTTAAAGATTATTTTAATGTTTGTCATTCACATTTCAGTTTGTCCCTCCTTTGGCATCCTTTCTTTTAATGATTATATTCCACCATTTATTTGATGTTAGGGTAACTCTTGTTCTGTAGCAAGTCTCTCACAGGAGTTAACCATGGTGAGTTGTCCCAGAGGAGGGGTTATAGAGTCAAGGTGCAAAGCATAAGGAAAAAATGTTTTACCTTCTTAAAACTATGCAGAGATCAAAATGCAGCCAGG
>SOZL01000326.1:17292-37219 GCA_009733165.1 Naja naja | reverse complement strand
ATTCTCAGGACCCTCCCTCTCTCCAAGAAACTGAGGGTGGGGGGTCTGCAGCCACATCTGGGGGGTGAGAATCCTGCCTTTCCTTCCCCTGGGGTAACGGGGGAGGAGTGTTTGTGGTAGACCCCAGGCGCTGACGCAGAGCTGGCTCAGAAGCACGACTGATATGTTCTCCCTGTGTAGAGTCAGGGAGTTGATGTGCTCAATGAGTAAGAGTGAGGGGTCCCCCATGCCCGCAGATGGGTCTTGGGGAGGGGGATCCCTGTGCCTCAGCTGAGCCCATCCTCCCCCTCTTCCTTCCCTGGCAGGAGTTCATCGAGGAGCTCCTGGCCCCGGGGTTCGGGGGCATGATCGCCTTCGTGAAGGAGGTGGAGGGGCTGGCCGAGCGGGGCCAGCTGGAGCGCCTACGAGGGGAGGAAGGTGAGTGGGGCACGGACTCTGGGAGAGGGGGGTGAGGAGCAGGAGGGGGGGCTCTTGGCGCCGCTCACTCCTCCGTCCTTGCCCCATAGCCCGGGTGACGCAACTGGTGCGCGGCTTTGCCGCAACCTGGAAGGCCTCGGTGGAGACTCTCAGCCAGGACGTGATGCGCTCCTTCACCAACTTCAAGAACGGGACCACCATCATCCAGGTGGGGGAGGTGGGGGCCCAGGGGGAGGCAGGGTCTGGGAAGGGGCGGGGTCTGGGAAGAGGCAGGGCCGATCTCACTGCCCCCCTTTCACCTGCAGGGGGCGCTGACGCAGCTGATCCAGTACTACCACCGCTTCCACAAGGTCCTGGCACTGCCCCCCCTTAAGTCGCTGCCTGTCCGCTCGGAGCTGATCAACATCCACCACCTGATGGTTGAGGTGAAGAAGCACCGGCCCAACTTCTGAGGGTGGAGCCCCCACCTTCACCCCCCCTCCCCCACAGCCCCCTTCCCCTTGTACAGTCCTGTGAATAAATTATCTTCTGACTCAGGCGGCCTCCCTGGAACCAAGTGGGGAGTGGGGGGCACTGGAACTGGGGGCCAGACTCACCCACACTTCTCCTGCACCCCCATACGATCACCAAGGGAGCAGCTTGCTGGTCACTTCTCTTGTTCAGGGTTTATGAGTGTGTGTGTCACACAAGCTGGAGCACAAGTAGACCTCGAATTGAGCCCAACACCTCCGTTGCTAAGTGAGATGGTTATTAAGTGAATTTTGTCCCATTTTATGACTTCTCTTGCCACGTTTCTTAAGTGAATCTTTGCCGTTATTAAATTAGTAATACGGTTGTAAACTGAATCTGTTTTTCCCATTAACAATGCTTGCCAGAAGGTTGCAAAAGGGGAACAGGCGACCCTGGGACATTCCAGCTGTCATAAATAAGAGTCATCCAGTGGCTGAATCTGGATTGCGTGACCATGGGGATGCCGTAACAGTTGTAGGTGTGAAAAACAGACATGTCCCTTGTTTCAGTGCCCTTGTAAGTTTCAACAGTCACTAAATGAACTGTGGTTAAATTGATGACTGCCTGCCATTCTCTAAAGAAGTAAACAGGTGTTTGTCTCTGTGTTTGTGTGTGAATGCAGTGACTGACAAAACTGACCCAGGTTAGAGTGACGCAGATTTGTGACATTACAATTTTTGGGTCCCAGATGCAGGCAATCCTCGATGTACAATCACAATTGGGACTGGCAAATTCATCATCAGGCCACGCAGCGAGGCATCACAACCGCCATTTGCCATCTTTTCCACTGGCTTCCCCAATGGGTTTCCCTCTGGCTTCCCCACTGCGTTTCCCTCTGACTTTGCCACTGGGTTTCCCTCTGGCTTCCCCACTGTTTCCCCCTCTGACTTCGCTACTGGATTTCCCTCTGGCTTCCCCACTGCGTTTCCCTCTGACTTCGCCACTGGACTTCCCTCTGGCTTCCCCACTGCATTTCCCTCTGACTTCCCCACTGCGTTTCCCGCAGGCTTCCCCATTGTGGGAAGCCAGCTGAGAAAGCTACAAATGGCGATCACGAGACACAGTGCTCACAAATGCCAAGCTAGGTGCCCGGATTGTGATCACACAACTGCGATGAGGGTGTTGCAATGGTCATAAGTGTGAGAACTGGTTGTAAGTCACTCTTTTCAAAACTGTCACAACGTTAGTCACTAAACAAACGGCCATAAGTTACGGACCAACTGTACTCCATTCCTATCCAGAGAGGTTTTGAGAAGACCCTGAATACAACATGCAGTTGGAACTCTCCGCCCCAAGATGGGATGATAGTGGCCTCCTTTTGCTGGCTTTGGCCCCTCCTTCCCTTCTCCCACAAAAGCTGTGGTTCGACAGCCACACAACCTGCAAGCAGAAACACTGCTGCTAAAACTCTGGGGATGCAACCTACGTCCCACAAAGTACCCACAACTGTTTTTCCCGGAGGCCGACTTGCAAACACACAGCTGGTAGGAAGGATGCCATATTGGCTCAGGAAGGTAGTTTGTGCACTCACACAAATGTTTGTGGTACGTTCCTCCCTATGTTTGTGGTGCAAGCCAAGCCAGGGAAAACACCCTATGTTTTGGTACATTCCAAGCCAGGGGTGCTCAACCTTGGTCAGACTTGTGGACTTCAACTCCCAGAATTCTGGGAGTTGAAGTCCCCAAGTCTTAAAGTGGCCAAGGTTGAGCACCCCTGATGGTGGGATCAACCCGGGTAGGTGGGAAAGCATCAACCAATGGGCTGTGTTGATCTTGTCCTGTTGGCAGGAACTGTCTCTTTCGGAAACCCACAAGTGGTGCGAGGTGGCGCACTTGTCACTGAGGGACCCTCCCTCTAAAGCAGGGAAAGAGGAGGTGGGATCACAAGACAGATCCCTCCCCCAAATCAGCAAAATGATCTGTTCCAACGCTCCCCATGTCCTCCCACAGCTCCTTCCGCCCAGTCACTGCCGTATGGACACGCACCACCCGGCCAAGAGAAAATTCAATTAAGTTCCTTAAATTTCCTGCACCCAGAAGTGAGATCTCAAACTCACCTACCCCCTGCCCCGACACACAGCCATTTCCAAGATTTCAAATTTGCAGCAAGGGGGAAAAAATGTTCTTTTTAATATGGATTCCATTAAATAATATAATTAATTTATTATTATTTTTTGTATAAAAACAAAATAAAATATACGGTTTCCTCTTCTTCGGATTTTCTTTTGTGCAGGGGATAAAGGGGGGGGATGGGGAGAGGAAGAAGAGGTAAATGGCGGGGGGAGGCGCTCCTCGGACGATGTGGAAGCCCACCCCCATTTCCAAGCCTTTCCCCCCTAATTCAAGGGGAGGGAGGTGAGGCTGAAGTTGCCATCAGTGGGACTGGGAAGGGCTGGAGTAGGTGGGGCTCAGGAGGGGTTTAGTGGGGTGACAATGCTTCCATTGCTGACCAGGGCCTCTGCTATTTGAGGGGGTCTCCATCAGCATGGATGGAAGGAAGCACTGAAGCAGGATGGGGCCCATCTGGGGAGAGGGGACAGAGCCCTGTGGGGGATTCGCAAGGAGGAGGGGTTCAGCAGCACTGAGGAGGGGCACAGAGAGGAGAGAATTTGGAAGGAGAACATTTCCATGGGGGGGTTGGTGAGTCCCTGTGGGTGGGTCTGTGCCCCGTAGATCTTCCAGTTGCTGGGTCTCTGGCAGATCCTTCCCCCCCCACACCTCCCCCCATGGTCTCCGTTGTTTGTTGGGCACCAGGAAGGGGGTCTCCCTCCTCCTGCCAGCTGCGCTGGGGGTCTTCGCTCTAGCCAAGGAAGCAGGCGGCCCCCACCTCAAAGCCAAAGCGCTGCCCGGACTCCCCAAAGTCTGCCAGGTGCACATCCAGCAAGGGCAGGTGCTCCACCTGGGGGGTGTTGATCTCCAGGAGTGTCTTGCCGGATGCTTTCCGTGCCTGGGGGGACAGGGAGGAAGAGAAGGGTCACCGCTGGGGGCGGATCACTGCCCTCCATCCCAAAGAGAAGCTGGGAGCCCTGCTTTCCAGCAGCCGTCCACTGGTCAGTGGATGGGGAACGTCGGGACCCCCATTTGGGGGAACTGTTTTGTCCCGAACCTGGCAGCCCCCTGCATCTGCTGTTCCTCCCCCCACCTGCTCTCCGCTGAGCCAAGGAGGGCCTCCAAACCCCATAGCTATGGGAGGGGAGCATCACCGGCAGCCGATAGTGGGAGAAATGGAGGCACCTGAGGACCCCCCCAGAATCAATCCATGTGGGGATGGAAAGTACAACACCTTCCCTCCTGCCCTCTCTGAGTAGGGGTCCCGTTCCCCCACCCCACCCTTGCAGTTGTTGTTCCCCTCATCCCTGTCCCCTCCCGGGAGCTCACCGCACAGCCATCCACCAGGGCCTTGACATAGGGACTGTTGTCATAGCTCAGGTCGTCCTCATTGGCCCCCCGGAAGCGCAGGGCCTGCTGGTAGCCCCCAAGGCAGGGGACCCCGAGGTGTGCCAGGCGACCGAGTGCTGGCAGTGGTAGGTGAAGTTCTGGCGGGCAGAGGTGCTCAGCAGGCGCAGGAAGGAGAGCTGCACCACACCCAGCGGGCGGCCGTCCGCGTCCACGTAGGAGAACTGGGGAGAGACCGGGGATGAGGGGGAGATGAAGATCTGGGGTGGTGTGAAGTGTCTACTCTCAAGCAGAGGATACTGGACCTTAAGCGGGAGGGTGGGCTGGATGGCCTTAAGTGTCCTGTCCCTCCACCATAGGGGTTCACCTCCCCACCTCACTGCATGGATCCCTTCACACAGCAAGCCCCCTGCACTGGGGGACCCAATGTACTGTGTTGGTGTCCCTATCCAGAATCAACCCAACGGGCTGCATTCACACAACCCACCAAGTTCCAAGAAAAAGGAAGTCAATTGCCCCCCCCTCACTACACACACACACACACACACACACAAGTTCATCCCTCCCAGGCTTGGCAAGTTTTGCAAATGTCACTGCAGGTCCTTCGGAATGAAATTTGGTGTGTCATGTGAAAGCAACACAAAGAATGAGCCACTGAGCGGCCACCAGGATTGGCAGTCCATGATGGAAGGAGGGTTTCCCAGTAGAGACCCCAGTTCCTCGGCTTCCCCCAGAGCCCCCCCGCCCCCAAGTAAGAAGTCCCCTCCCCATCACAAGCTTTGTGGTCAGGTGCCGCTCCAGCCCAGGAATCCTGGCTGCGTCCTGGGATTCCCAACAGCCTCCAGAAGGAGGGATTCGGTGCAGGAAAGGGGGCCTCCCTTTCCAAGAGACCGAGGGGGAGGACTCACTGCCAGCCCCCCTCACTCCCCCCCCCGGCCAGTGGACTCACCCGATGGCCCTTCTGGAACTGGCTGAACCACCTTGGGGGCGCCTCCTCCTCCTCCCAGGCATCCATTGGCACCTGCAAAGGGAAACCCTCAGAGGGCCGGCCTTCCCAGAGAAAGACGTGGAGGATGATTTTGGGGGTGGTGGGTGGCAGGAGCCCTGGGCCTTTCCTGAGCCAGGAGGGGCCAAAGCAAGTGGTGCTCGCACAACCAGGCCTGGCTTGGTTTTCTGACCCGCAGAGAGAGAGGGAGAGAGACGGCACCCAAGAGCAGCGGGGCCTTGTTGTGGCTGGCCCCAAATTCTACCCCTCGGCTTTCTGAAGGGATCCATCTCTTCCACCCCCAGAAGGCTTGATCCATGGGGCTGGGACCCACAGCCCCTCTGCTCCATTCAAAGGCTTTCTCGCCTTCACAGGGCCAGGCCTGGTTAATCCCTAGATGGGAGACCACAAGGTGACCATGGAATTGCAGCCTCAGCCAGAAGTGGCTGGTGGAAAAGCCTTTCACCCAGAAACCCAGCTGTCAATTTCGGAGTTAAAATGTGCATTGTATGATTGTGTTTAACCTAATTCCAATCTTTGTGTATTTCATGCCATTGCAGGGATTTCTTTTCAAATGAGGGAGGGCAGCCTGTCAAGCCCAAAATTGACCTATGTGTAGTCATTTTAGTTAGGCTTAGTATATATTCTTTTTTCTTACTTTCTCTGTGGCAGTCATGGGGGGAAGGGTTTTGGGCTTGCCACATTCCTAAGGGGGGGAGGAGTGGAGATAGAGTTAGTAATGGCTTCCCAACGTCCCATGCGCTCCCATAGGCAGGGCCTCCTTGGGGTGCTGTCGGCCAGGCAATGTCAGCTGGTGAACCCTAGGGGTAGGGCCTTCTCTGTGGGAGCACCCACCCTATGGAACCAGCTGCCCCTGGAGCTCCGGGTGGCCCCTGACCTCCAGTCCTTCCGCCGTGGCCTAAAAACATGGCTGTTCCAACTCGCCGACCTGGACTGATGGAGGGGATGGGATTTTAGAACTTGTTTTATTAGTTTTATCGGTTTAGTGGGATTTTGGATTTAATGACTTTTTAATATTTGTATTTCTCTTTTTAGTATTGTAAGCCGCCCTGAGTCTTCTGAGAGATAGGGCAGCATAGAAATATCATTAAAATAAATAAATAAATAAATAAATAGTTGTTTTGGCTGGAAGATTCTTCTTCCCGTGGGAAAACGAGCTGTCCCCGAGGTGGAGATTTGTGACATCAAGCAACATTGAATTACTTCTATTGGAGAAGGTCACTTTTGGGGGTTGTTTCTAACTTTTAATATTGTGGGGAAATTCTGGGTTGTGTCACGGACTTTACCCCGGACTTTGCTGATTTGATGCTTTCCTAAATAAAAGTCTTGGAAGATGGACATTGCTCTTTTCATCACTTGGAAACCTGACACCAGCCTTTGTCCCACTGCCTGGACAGGCTGTGCCCACCACAGGCATTTGGAGCAATGCAGGGGTGCCCAGACTGAGTGCTCTCCCCTCCCACAGGAGGGCCAGCCTAACATTGCCAGGGGTGCCACCTCTTCTATTTCAGGGCCCATCCTTGTTTTCCCTAAACTGCCCACTGACCCTTCAAATGGCAGAAACGGGGCCATTGGCTTTCAGGGTTCGCTTGGGGGACAACAGGCTCCCCAAGATCCTCCAGTGGGGCCAACCTTCCACCCCCCTCACCCCCACCCAGGACCCCTCCCTCCTCTCGAGACTCCCAGCTGGGGAAGATGCAGGTCTCGCCCCACGCCGTGAAGTTGCAATAGACTTTGAAGGAGTCGCGGGAACAGCCCTGGTTGGGATCGATCCAGTATTCGCCTGGGGAGAAGGAAGGGCCAAAGTTCCCCACCGAGCTTCCAGTTGGTGGGGGGTGTCCCATGACTCCAATGGCTCCTTTGCAAACTCATCCCCCACCCACCCCAAAAAGACAAGATGCAGTTCATTGGGGAAGGTGATTTGGAGTGTAAATATTCCCCCGGGATTTCACATTTGGCTTCCAAAGCAGGTGGGATGCAAATATTTTTTTACTACCGTACTGTGCATGTGGCTAGGTGGACATGGCCATGTGACTGAGTGGGTGGCTTCTTTTTTTTTTGCAGCACCCCCTGCCTGCGCTCTGTTTTTTTGCCTCCTGGGCGAAGCAGTAAGACAGCGAGGGGAATCCTGGCACAGCTGATAGTTGGAACAACAGTTGATCATCGGGAGGAACTAAAAAATATCAGTTCAGCCAAACTGGTAGTTGTTTTTTACTACCAGTTCAGTCGAACAGTAGCATTTTTTACTACCGTTTCACTGAACCGGGCCGAACCGGTAGAATCCCAACACTGTTCCAAAAGTTCACCAAAGGGCTTTCAGGAAGAACCCCGGGTGGAAGCCAGGCACAGGTAACAGATCTGAGAGCCTGGGACCCCCCTCCTCCGGTGGCAAGGCTGTTGGGTGTTGTAGTCCAGCAGCTTCTGGGTTTGACGAAGGCACCAGTGGCTCAATGGTGTCCATGGGACACCTCCCCTTGCCAAGCAGGTTGCATCGCATGCCCTCTGGGGCAGAAGCCGCATGGGGCCTAGGTGGGAGGGCCAGGGAATCACCCTGGGGGAGGCAAACAGGCCTCTTGACAGTCTGAAAGGGTCTAGGGTTTCTGGCTCATGCAGGGGGGGTTGGACTAGAAGACCTCCAAGGTCCCTCCCCACTCCGTTATTCCATTGCACCCACCATCAGGCAATTCGGGCTGGCTCAGATGGAGGTCCTGGCAGGTGCGGGCAGGGCTGTCCCGGGTGCCCAGTGGCTTCCGCATCCCCTCGATCTCCTGGCGGAGGGACTCCAGGGAGCTATAGATCTCCTCCACACGCCGGGAGGCTGGCTGATCCGCTGCCCCGTCGGCCGCCATCTCCTCATGCTCCTCCACCAGTTGGCTGCCATCCACCGAGCGCCGGCTCTTCTTGGAGTGCTGAATGGGCAGTGGCTGGATGGTCTCACCTGGCGGACCCTGCCCAAGAGGTTGAGCCCATTCACACAACGCCCAGGGTGCCTGTGGGGTTCGGCCCCTTTGGGGGCACCTCAAGCAGGTTGGGCAACGCAGGGAGTCCTCATTTTACAAACACAATGGAGGCCCAAATTTATGTTGCTAAGAGACTGTCAGGGTTCCGGCCGTTACTCCAATTAAATCATGAGCCTCGAGCCACACTCCCAAAACTAAACAAGATTTATTTGAAGGTAACATTCTACGACCGGCACTAACCTGGGTGTAGCTGCCTCTGAGATACGTAATTCACTGTCCCCCTTGATCCTGCTTTCCCCCCTCCCACCCCTCTGGGTGTATCATCCAATGAAAAAACGTCCACAGCCAAGAGTCATCAATCATGCTCTCCAACTAGATTTTTGCCTGGCAGAAGCTTCAATCATCTAATCAGTCTTTGAAGAAAATATGAATGGATTCTTTCGATTCCACACTGCTGCCTGCTCTTTAAAACTCCCCTCCTTCTTTCTGTTGACAACCATAAAACATGTATACAAAATGTTTTATGAGTTGACAGAGACATTTGTTGAGCTTTGCCCTCTTTTACGACTTTAACAGTTGTTAAAAAATAAACCACATCTCAGGGCTCCGGTAGTTTCCCCCATATAAATCATGAGTCTCTGTCAGAGTATATTCATGAACTGGAATAGAACTTGGTAACAAGGTCAGCCAAGGAATAGGCATAGCAACTAAGTCAGCCAATGAGGACAGTTTGAAAACTGAAACTAGAAGGAGCCTAGGCTGGAAACTGAAACTAGAAGTAACCTAGGAAACTGAAACTAGAAGTAGCCTAGGTGTGGCTCTGTATTAAGCTCTGCAGCTCTGCATCTATGTTGAGCTCTGTCTATTGCAGTGGTGGCTAACCTTTTGGGGCTCCTGTGCCAAAAATTGTGCATGCGCTTGCACACTCATGCTTGCGTGCCAGCACCCAGAAGGCAAGTTGTCGGAGTGCAAGAATATTACTAGAGAGCATGATGGATGACTCTTGGCTATGGATGTGTCCCATTGGAGAATATACATCCAGGGGTGGGGGAAGACCAGGGTCAAGGGGAAATGAAGGATGTATTTAGTATTGAATATTACTGGAGAGCATGATGGATGACTCTTGGCTATGGATGTGTCCCATTGGAGAATATACATCCAGTGGGTGGGGGGAAGACCAGGGTCAAGGGGAAAATGAAGGATGTATTTTAGTATTGAATATTACTGGAGAGCATGATGGATGACTCTTGGCTATGGATGTGTCCCATTGGAGAATATACATCCAGGGGGTGGGGGGAAGACCAGGGTCAAGGGGAAAATGAAGGATGTATTTTAGTATTGAATATTACTGGAGAGCATGATGGATGACTCTTGGCTATGGATGTGTCCCATTGGAGAATATACATCCAGGGGGTGTGAGGAAGACCAGGGTCAAGGGGGAAATGAAGGATGTATTTTTTTTTAAATTACATTTATATGCTGCCCTTCTCCGAAGACTCAGGGCGGCTTACAATTTTTTGGGATACAACCCAATGAGCTCAGCAATAGCCTTCCTTCCATTGTATATGCCTGCTTATTACTAAGCGGCATTTTTACAAGGTCAGCTAATTGCCCTCAACAATCTTGGGTCCTCAATTTACCTACCCCGAGAGGATGGAAGGCTGAGTCAACCTTGAGCCTGGTGGGATTCGAGCCTACAGTAATTGTAGACAGCTGGATCTTAAGTGCAGGCATTTAACAGCCTGAGCCACCAAGGTAATGCCAACATCCACTTCTAATAAATCAATTTTATTTTCTCTGAGCAATGCGGCTAGAGACTTATGATTTGAATGGGGGGTGGATTGGTTGGAGTCCTGACAAATAAGATAAAATAAAATAATCAGATAATCAAATGGCATCTTTGGCCATGATCAATCCTCAGCCTTCAAAGTGCTCGTATCATTATTCTTGTTGTTCTTGTTTTATACTTTAAATATTTTAGGAAACTGGATTTTTAAGGCAGATTTGGAAAAATAAAAGCTGCCGGCCTTCTCCCAGGTCTCTCCTGGGTCTCCTCTGCCAAGGGGAAACCGAGGCAGGGTGGAGTGAGTCTGGGGTCTTACCGGCCTCCCCGGGGGCCCGGGGACTCCTCGCTGTCCTTTGGGTCCGGCTTCACCCTGGAATCAAATCGCCAAGAGGTTAGTCCTCAAGAAGAGACTTTCTTCCTTTTTCTCTCCCCCCCCTTCCTCCTCCCACCACCCCACACCCCCAAGCGTTATGGAGCAGGGCTGAATCGCTCACCGTGGCTCCTTTGGCGCCCTGAGGACCGGGACCACCCTGAAAGAGAAGGAGAGAGTTGGGGTCTCCATGCAGGAGGCATAAGAGGGCTCAGGGCGGGAGGGAATCAGGCACTACTCACAGGAAGTCCAGGGGCCCCCACGGGGCCAAGAGGGCCTGTCGGTCCAGGGATGCCCTGCAGAGAGAAAGCCGAAGGGTGTTAAGTTGGTCCTTAAGCCCTCAAGCCCCTCTCAATCCCCCCTCCCTCAGGCACTTACAGTCTCTCCTTTAAGACCCCCACTCCCTGAGGGGCCAGGTCCCCCCCGGTCCCCTTTGTCTCCTTGTTCTCCGGTCGGTCCAATCAAGCCGATGAGTCCCGGGTGGCCCTACGGAGAAACAGGGTGTGATGACCCAAAGGGGCGTGGCACAAAAGCAACGAAGTCCCTTTAATACCTCCAACTTGGCCCCCAATGTCCAGTTATCATCGGCTGGAGAAAAAACTCCCCCAAGAACAGTGTTTAAAGGAAAGAAATTCAGTCTGAACCCAAACATATAAATTTACATATAAATTATAAATAAAAACCAACACAAACCATGCTGCAGCAATTAATGAGACAGGGCAGGATAAGGAATGGAAGACTTCAGAAGATAACAAAACACACACAGTTGGGAGGATGTCAGAACCCAGATAAGACTTGACAAACCAAGATAATGCAAGCTTTGCTTCCAGCAAGGGGCTGTGGGCAAACACCCTTTTTAAATCCTGTTTTCCCAGCTGCAGCTAATGAAGGGAATCAGGGCCCTTTTCTCCCCCGTAAGCCACGTTGCTCCCTTCTCTGTTCCTCCCTGCGTGCCCTAGGATGAAGAGGGGGTGGGCCTGGGTCTTCCTCTGAATGCCGAGCCTGACTGTGCCCTTCCTTCCCCAGTTTCCTCCCCAGCCACTGGAGCCACACTCCCTGTCAGCTGTTCAACCTCCCCCTCAGAATCAGATTCCAACAGGGGCATGACACAGAGGGGGGATCAGCAGGTGGGGGGGTCTTCCTCCCAGGGTGCGATTCAACCGGTGTACCAACCAGTTCAGTGAGCGAGCGCTTCACACGCATGCAGAGTGTTTACTACCGACCTCCTCCAGCAATCCCTGGGTGTTAAAAAGCTGACGCACGGCAATGCAATATGCCGTGCGAATCGGCTGAGCTTGAAAACCAGGATATAAAGCACAGACTGCTGAGTGGGCCCAACAGCTGACTGTCGGAACAAACTGAACTGGCTTGCTCTCAGCTGATTGTCAGAGCTACCGGTTCACCCAAACCGGGCTGAACTGGTAGAATCCCACCCCTGCTTCCTCCCCTGCCCCAGAAGAAGGCTGTTCCCCCGGGCCAAGCACCAAACCCCCAGCTCATCTGGCCCCCTCTTACCTTCTCTCCTTTGGGGCCTGTCTCGCCCTTCAGGCCAGGCAGTCCGGAGGGGCCCTGCGGGAAGAAACACCCCAAGAAAGATTAAGCACCCCCTGTGGCTGACAGCCTCCCTAACCACCCATTTGGTCTCCCCACCGAAGGTGGCTACTCACCGCAGGTCCTGGGGGCCCAGCCTGGCCTGTGGCCCCTGGTTTGCCTTGGGCTCCCTGCAAAAGAGACCGAAGACCCAGATGTGAATGTCAACCCCCCTGCAGGGAGGGGCGCCCCACTTTTCCCTTTCCAGAAAGTTGGAAATGGGGAGCCCTAAGAAATCTAAACACCCCTCCTCCAAGGATCCATGATTCTAGAATGCGACTGTGTTTCTCCCCCCAGACCCTCCCAGCCTCCTACCCTGAAGAGACCCCTGCCCCCCAAGCAATGAGGCAACTCCCCCCTCTCTTACCACAGATCCTGGGATGCCTCTCAAGCCCTCCATGCCAGGTTTTCCAGGGATCCCCTGGGGTCCCACAGCCCCAGTTTTGCCAGGGGGGCCAAGGACCCCCGATTCTCCCTGGAAGAGGGAGAGTTAGGGTGGGATGATGGTCAGACCGAGGGAAGAAAGTGCCTATAAGAGATGGCTCAGCTCCTTTCAGCTTTGATGGGGTTGGATTGGATGACCTCTAAAGTCCCTCCCCCACTCTCACACCCTGCGATGCCCACTCAGGATGGCCTCTGCTCCGGATGGAAGAACCAGCAGAGCAAGTGCTAAAGGCCCCCACCCCAATTTCTCTCTCCTGGGGCCCAAGAGGAGGCCTGGGAGCTCCTCCCAAGAACTGCCCTACCCCCTTCACTGCAGTTGGGACCCCCCATCCTTCCTGATCTCTCCTACCCCCACTTCCTTTTCTGCCTGGAAAAAGACCCCTTCAGTGGGGATTGAAGGCCCCTTGGGGGGGAGGGGAAGGGAGTCAGGAGTTTTAACTGCCATCTGGAAACTTCCATGGGGCGTGGTGACCTCACCACCCAGAAGTAGCCCCACTCACCTTCTTGCCCTTCACCCCCTGCCGTCCCTCGGGGCCAGGAGTTCCAGCGGGACCCTGGAGAATGAGACAAGGTCACGGTAGGTCGGGGGTCTTTCTCCCTCTGGAGAGGGAGGGGGCTGGGAGGAAACAGGGGCCAATGCAGTCCAGAGCCCTTCTTTTCTTTCTTCCTTAAGAAGGGGGGGGGCTTTTCTTGGCCCCCCCTGCAGTTGAAGGAGTGGGAGGAGGACACTAAAAGCATTTAGTCCCCGACTCCGGATTTTGGGGGTGGTCCTTTGCTGGGGGCCTTGGATGGGCCTTGGCTGCCTTTCTCTTCCCCATGTCCTGGGACTCCCCATCTCAGGCCCCTGTGGGTGTTGGGGACATCTCCTGCCCTCCCTAATGGGGTGCAGCCCAACTTACCCTCTTCCCAAGTGGCCCAAGGGGACCAGCCTCACCCGATGGTCCCGGAGACCCCTGGAAATGAAGGGGAGAGGTTAGGGAGCTCTGGGACACAACCAAAAGTCAACCGAGGGGGCTGTAGTGGGAGTCCATGGGGCAGACGTTGCCCACTTCCTGCTGGAAAGTGGGGGCGGGGCTTCGACCCAGCCACATCCCACTTAGGGTCTAAACCTCCCAGCCCCCCAAAATGCTCACTGCCTCTCCAGGTTGGCCGTTTTCTCCTTGCTCGCCTTTGGCTCCATCTTGGCCCTGTGGGGAGAGGAACATAGGTCTGGGGGTCTTTTTTTGGCCTTAGCAGAGGGCAGGCTTAGAGGGGGAGGGCCCAGCCAAGAGGGGAGGGTCATACTCACCCGGGGCCCAATTCCTCCAGTGGGTCCGGGGTCTCCAGGGAAGCCAACCGGGCCCTGCGCCCAGAGAAAAGTCAAAGGTCACCAGAGTCCGCTTCCCATTTCTCCCCCCCCAAAAAAAGATAAATATTGAATTTCACACTTTTTAGCCTCATTTAGCCCCGCTTCCCCCCCCCCAAAAAAACCCTACAAGATTTTTTTGAACAGTTGGACAAAACAGGCCATCATGTCAGCTTTATTTACCAATAGAATGGCTACACAGGTTTTCCCAACCCAATACTACAAGTCCCATCTCTTATCTGGTTCTGGGATTACTGGGGCTTGTAGTCTACAGGAGTCAAGTAGGGAAGGCACCTTCTCCCAGTCCCAGACTTCCTGCCTCCCCCCTGCCTCTCTCATTTCTGCAGTTTCCCTTACCGGGTTCCCTTTGGGCCCATCGTCCCCGACGGGGCCTCTCCCTCCAGGGGGTCCGGCCACACCAGCGCTTCCGGCTTCCCCTTTCTCTCCTTGCTCACCCCGCGGGCCCTGAGGAGAGAGGAGGGGCCATTAGAGTTGAGGGGCTGACATGGAGCCTCCAGATGCAGGGGCAGTATACCTCTCCATACGCAGAAAGTGGAAAACAGGGCACCCTGATGCCCCAAAGCCCCTCTTAAGCCTTCGACTATGGGGAGGCAGCCAGGCCATATTGTGTGTGTGGGGTTTGTGGCACCCAGGGGGACAGGGTGGCACACTTTCCCACCCTGATGTGCAGGAGGGTGTGCAAAGCCTGCTCCACATGGAACGTGGGGCCACGGAGCTCTGCTCTGGCGCCGAGGGGCAGGAGCAAGGAAAGAGGGGTCCAGGGGGGAACAGCAGGTACGGCAACACAATTGTACTGGCAGAAGAAAGAGACGCACCTTCGGGCCGGACTCTCCAGGGACGCCAGGTCCACCCTGCTCTCCTGATTCGCCCTGGAATGGGAGAAGGGAGGTTAGTGGATCAGGCCCATGTTGGGTTCCTCGGCTACATTTTGCTTCCTGACCCTCCAAAGTCCCGGGGAGTCGGCTGGTTGCGGACAACTGCTTGGGTTCCCAGGAGACGGCGGTCCCAACAATGAGCTTGATATAACTAAGGGAAGCCATTTTTGGCCCTGAAGTGGCCCTCCCAGGAGGGCGGGAACTGTCCCTCCTCTGGTTGGGGATGATGGGAGCGATGGTCCAGCCCGGCTGAACAAGCAAAGGTTGCGAGAGTTGATCCGCTGTCTAAGACGGCGGATCTGCAAACTTTCCGGCTTTGCGAACCAGCGGGGTGGCACAGAGGGGATGGTTCCATGTGATTGGAGGACGAGTGTGCGTGTGCATAGCTTCATTTGTGTGAGTGGCAAGTACGTGTGCCCACTGCTTGCACAAATGGAGCTGTGTGTGTCTGCACTTGCAAGGCCACCTGTTCTGCACACAAATTTATTTATTTATTTAATTGGATTTATATGCTGCCCCATCTCCGGGGGGACTCGGGGAGGCTTACACAGAAATATATAAACAATAAATACAACATTTATCAAATTATCTAATCCAATTATAATAAAATCTAATTAAAATACGCTTAAATTAAAATTCCCAGCCCTGCTCAGTCCAGGCTGGCCTGTGCAAACAGCCAAGTCTTGAGATCATGGCGGAAGGAGCATAGGTCCAGGGCCAAATGCAGCTCTAGAGGTAGCTGATTCCAAAGGGTGGGCACCCCCACAGAGAAGGCCCTCCCCCGGGAGACCACCAACCAACACTGTCTGGCCGACAGCAGCCCCAGGAGGGCCTGCCTGTGGGAGCGTACCAGGCAATCGGACCTCGATGCTGGTAGGAGGCGCTCCTGCAAGGACCCTGCACCCAAGCCATGCAGGGTTTATAGGTTAATACCAGCAAATAAAACTGTGCAGGTGCATATGCCTGACACTTCTGCAGCCTGGTTCTGAATGGGCTGTGGCCCCTGGATTGGGGATCCCTGGTCTAAGAGGTCTCAGTGTCCCCCACGGGACAGGAAGGATTCTGTGCAGAGAGAGCCAAAAGGACCATGGCCAAGATCCACCTCTGATGTGGGATCCACCCCAAGGAGCCTGGAAAACCCCCACCTCTGGGCCTCCCCCCCAAAATACCATACCCAACATCCCCCAGAACTCGCTTACCTTTTGTCCCGGTGGCCCCTCATTTCCGATCCCTCCTGGGGGGCCTTGCGGACCCTATGGGAAAAAGAGATCCAATCGGGCTCAGCCCTGGGAATCCACTGTGGGAAGGAAACAAGTGGAGAAGAGGACAGGAGACACACTCACACTAGCTCCGGAGGGCCCAGCTGGGCCTCGTGGTCCTGGGGGTCCCGGAGGTCCCTGCAAGAAAATACTTATGAGTGTCCAGACATCTCGCTTCTCAACAACAGAGCTGGGCGGGAACCACATAGAGGGGGGGATCTGGGGTGGATTGCCCTTGAGGAAGGCGGTGGCACTTACCAGGGGTCCCCCATCGCCGGTCTCCCCCTTCTCCCCAGATGGTCCGGACAGCCCCTGTCGAGAAAGAGCATGTGAGCAGCGTCTGGCTCAACAGTGGGCAGTAGGGTGACCCTCGCCATGGCCGTTTGTTACCTGCAAGCCCATCGGTCCTGGTGCCCCATTGAATCCTCGGATGCCGTCATCCCCCTTTGTCCCAAAATTGCCCTGGGAGCCCCTCGCTCCAGGCTCACCATCCGCTCCCTAAAGGCAGCACGGAAAGAGACAATCGGAGAGCTGGTACCCAAAGGGGAGCCAAACCCACATCTCCTCCTGCCCATTTCAAGAGGGGTCTCCCCAGAAGCCAAGGGGCCCCTCACCCTACTCCAGAGTTGCCCAAGGGGTGGCTCCCAGAGGACCAGAATTACAACCGTGAGACCCACAGGAAATGAGGGGCACCATGTATAGAACCCCACAGATACTTACCGCAGCACCTGGTTGCCCAAGAGAACCGAGAGAGCCCGGGGGCCCTGGGGGACCCTGCAGGAGGAAGAGGAGCTTAGCAGCTGCGCAACAAGCAGAGTCACAGCCGCAGACCCCGGTTCCCTCTGCCCCACTGCGATTCCAGTGCAGGGACTCAGCTTACCTGCTCGCCTTTGCCGCCTTTGGGCCCTTTGCGACCCGGGTCCCCCACTTCTCCCTGCAGAGACAGACAGTGGGAAGGAAGGCTCAGTCCAGGGAAGAGGGGGGGCAGGATGGGGATGCACCCTCCCAGGTCAACCCACCAACCACTCACCTTATCACCATCCTCACCCGGGCCCCCATGTGGTCCTGCAGGGCCGGGCAGCCCAATGGGGCCCTGGGCACCGTCACGGCCAGCAGGGCCAAGGGGCCCCTTTTCACCCTGGGGGAGAAGAGAGAAACTGAGGCTGAGAGGATGAACTGCCCCCCTCTGTTAGCCCAATGCTCCTTGTCCCCTTCCTCTTCACCTGTAGACCCCACCCCAGTTCCTCGTGTCCCCTTCCCGTCTCCCCACCACCACAAGGCATCTGCCTCCACTCACCGGCACGCCTTTTTCTCCAGCTGGTCCATGTGGCCCCTGGGGGCCAGGTCTGCCTGGGGGCCCAATGGGGCCTCCTGATCCTGAGGGACCCTTCTCACCGGGTGATCCCTGAAAGGAGAAAGGAAAGAGGCGGTCAGCCCCAGCCTGGACATGATGAGCAAAAAGTGGAGAGGCAGATTTTTCATGCTGATCCTGCCTCTCACTCGGAAGCCCATCATCCCCAGCCAGCGAAGGAGGCTGCCACCAGTCAGGCAGACAGTGGGGACCAAAGGCTTGGAAATCTTCTCCTGGGAGGGCTCAAGACAGTGGGGGGTGTTTTTCTCCCTATTTCCTTTGGGCCTGTCATGCCCCTGTTGGATTCTGACTCTGAGGGAGAGGAGGAACAGCCGACAGGGAGTGGAAGTGTGGTTCTGGAGGTTGTGGAGGAAACTGGGGAAGGGCACAGGCTGTCTGGGCAGTCAGAAGAAGACCCAGGCCCATCCCCAGGCACGCAGGGAGGAGAGTATAAGGGAGAAACGTAAATGGTGTCGTCTGCGTGGGAGGAAGCAGCCCTGATCCCCTTCATGGGCTGCAGCTGTGAGGACTGTTTATAAGGACAAACTGTGCATGGCCCTGTGCTGGAAGTAAAGTGTGAAATAATTCTAGTCTGTCAGTTCTTATCTCAGTTCTGGCGTCCTTCCCAGTGTGTGTATTTCAATATCTGTGGACGTCTTCAAGCCCTTATCCTGCCTTGTCTCATTAATTGCTTCAGTGTGGTTTGTGTTTTTTTTCTATTTATCATTTATATGTATTTTGAGTCTGAATGGCGTTTCTTCCTTTTCACAACTGTTTGTGGGGGAGTTTTTTTCTCCAGTCAATGATAATTGGAGCTTTGAAGCCAGAAATTAAAGGGACTTCACCTGTTTTTATGACTTTGTTGCTTTTGTATCCCACCCTAGGTCATCACAGGGCCCCTCATGGATGGGGCTGAAGCTGGATCCCTCCCTCCTTCCCACCGCAGCCCCCTGGCCTTGGGGGAGTGGGGTCTGCAAAGAAGCTGCCCAGCACAGGTACAAGAAGGATCTGGAGATTTGCAATGTCCGATTGTATCCTAGAGGTCAAACCACAGATTGTGATCCGGTAAGAGGGACCTGGCTGCCGGATCCCTTGGTGACTGAAAGGGAGGTGCCGAAATACTCACCGCTGGTCCTGGGGGGCCGGCAGGTCCCTCGTTGCCTTTCAGTCCAGGACCCCCTGCTCAGGAAGAGAAGAGGTTGTGTCGGCCCACCTGCCTTTGATGGCTTTCTCCCAGATGAAGGACAGGGGGGGACAGACCAAAATCCCCCCTCTGAGCCCTCAAGACCCCCTCTCTTCCGCCTTCCACTTCCCCCCATTTCTCATTTCTGGACTGTCTCCTGGGTGTGTGTGGAATGTCTCCCCATTTTGACCAATTTTGCCCGTTTCAAAGTTTGACCAGCCCTGTTGCTTCAGGAGCCCCAGAAGGATGCTGTCTTTAGGGCCCCAGGCTCCTGGAGCAGAGCCCCACCAACCCAGAGAGGTGGGCCAGAGCCAAGGCTGATGGGCCCCAACTTGGAAGAGGGTGACCCTTTTGAGCAACCCGAGACAGACGGGTAGCTGTTGACCCCAACTGAAGCTGGCCATATGGCAGATCTGGATTTTGGCTCTCTGGGAGGAGGGATCAGCAGGACATACCCCCTCCCAAAGGGCCCCCCTGCTGGTCGCTGGCCTTGTTGGAAAAGGGGGCCCTCTTCCCCTCAGCCCACACTGGGCCTTGCCCTTCATTGCCTGCAAGCACTCCCTCTGCCCCACTGCCTGGGGGAGGAGGGGGCCCTGGAGCCCAACCAGGTTGAGGGGGAGAAGGGAGAGGAAGAAGGGGGCTTTTCCTGCAAGGCTAACAGCTCCCGGGGGTGGCTTTGCAGGGGGTCAGACCTGAGAAAGGGGAGAGGCAGAGAGAGAGTCCCTCCTAACACAACAAGGGCCAGGAGATTCAGGACGGAGGGTGGCTGAAACGTCCAGCTCAGGAGCAGTCTAGCCCTGAGCTACTTGGATGCTGGGACGCTCTCTTACTCTCAGCCTGGGCTAAACTAGATGATCTCTGAAGTGCCTCCGGCTGTGCAAATGCAGGGCCAGAGTCCACCGCTGCCTACTCAGAGATGGCCTTTTAGTTGGGAAAGCAGGAGAGCCAGTCCAGCTCGGAGAGTCTTGGAAAGATTACCAGGGAGACCAAGGACCCCTTTAGACCCGAGTGGGATGGTTGGAGGTGCCTCCCTCCTCTCTCCCCCTGCCCAGCCATGTCTGGTCATGCCAGACCTCCCCTTTAAGAATCGTCTGGCTCTCCCCGGAGATCCCTCTTGGCCCCAGGGACATCCAAAGGGGAAGGGAGGGGCAGAAGGGACAAGAAGAGAGAGAGAGAGAGAGAGAGAGAGAAAGAAAGAAAGAAAGAAAGAAAGAAAGAAAGAAAGAAAGAAAGAAAGAGAGGGAGGAAGGAAGGAAAGAAGGAAGGAGAGAGAAGAGGAAAGGGAAAGAGGGATTAAACAAAGAAAGAAAGGAAAGAAAGAAGAAAGAAGGAAGAAAGAAGAAAGAAAGAAGAAAGAAAAGAGAGAAGAGAAAGGAGAAAAGAAAGAAAAGGGGAGAGAAAGACAAGAAGAGAAA
>SOZL01000326.1:0-16292 GCA_009733165.1 Naja naja | reverse complement strand
CCCCAATTGTTGCCTCTGGGGAACCCCAAGGAACCCAGGTGTGGGGCGGGGTCCAGGCAAGCCCCGGAGAGCCCAGGACTGCCTGCCTTCCCCTCCAGACCAGGGAAGCTACGCACCGGTTCTCCTGGGAGTCCACGTGGGCCAATCTCTCCATCATCTCCCTGCAGTGGGGGAGAGAAGAGAAGAGTGTCTTCAAGGGGGCAGAGCGGCTTCCATTTTTATCTCCCCCTCCCCCATTGTTTCCATTTATGGAGGCAGGTGGAAACCCCTCCCCCCGAGGGCCTCCCCTGGGTCACCTGAAAGCTCAAGTTGCTAGTCCTCAAGGTGGGGGTGTTTTCCTTAGAGGGGTGTCTGCACTCCCTCCTGCCCCTCCCTCTGCTCCCCTCACAGGCCTTACCCGCTCACCGTCTTCACCCGGCGGTCCAGCGACACCCTGCGCTCCGGGGTCCCCCTGTCAAGGACGGAAACAGCACAGTGAGGGGTCCATCAAGGAGGCTGCCCTCACGGGGGGGCCTGGCAATCCCCCCCCAACCCACCCTCCTCCCCGCAACCCTCCTCCCCACTCACCCGATATCCTTTGTCTCCCGGGAGGCCGGGCAGCCCGTCGAAACCCGTGCAGCCTGCAGGAAAGTGTGTGAAAAAGGGGGGAGGGACCCTCAGCAGGTGGAGGGGGGGGACAAAGAGACCCACCCACAGACGTCCCAGCTCTGCTCATAATTGGAGCAGCAGCAGAAAAGGCCAAGTGTGGGGCACAGGGGGAGAATCCCCACCATTCTGCATCAGGGAGAACAGGGAGGGGTCCCCCAAGGGAAGCCCTCCCCCACAGATGGCAGTGAGTGAGGGACAGGGTGATGAAGGCCAGAGCGCTTGGCTGCAAGGCCAGCACCATCTTCGTGCAGAGTGTGGGGACCGGGGGAGCCAGGTTCGAGTCCTATCCCCCCTTGTGGAAGCGGGGCCCTTACCTTGTGGCCGGATTCCCCAGGCATCCCCCGTGCGCCGTCTGCGCCAGCCCTGCCCTGGAGACACACAGAGGGGGTCAGGAGGAAGCGGGGCCCTCCCCTTCCGCTACGCGACTCCCCCTCCTCCCTGTTGTGTCGTGGTTGTTACACAACTTTTGTTGCCCTTCCGCTAAACAAAAAAAGTGGACTTACACGACGGCCGGGCTTCCCTGGGGGGCCACTCAGTCCCTGTTGTCCCTGGGGCCCCTGGAGGGGGAGAGAAAGAGAGAGAGAGACCAGGATTTAGTGGGGCAAAAGAAGGGGTGACTTACTGGGGGGCTGGCAGAGCCATCTAGCCCAGGGGTCACCAACCTTTTGGACCTCAGGGACCACGAAACTCATAATTTTTAAATTCCGGGGACCACTAACCGGTTCTGTGGGCATGGCCTAATTTGTGGGTTTGGCTTGGTGATCATGTGACTGGCTGGGCAAGGCTTGTATGTAAATATTATAAATATTTATATAAATATTGAATTTTTTATATAAAAAAGAGCAACTTTTACCCCAAAGCAGGCAAAGCAGGCAGGCAGATTGAGTTGCTCACAGAATCACAGATTCATTCAGAGAGCTGAGTTTCTGCCATCGGCTACCCAAGCCTGTCACATAAAATTTGCTTGCAAGCAAACTCACAAAATTAACTCACAACACACCAAGTAGTGTGTAAATATTGGATTTTTTATAAAAAAAGAGAGCAACTTTAACCCAAAAGCAAGCAGGCAGATTGAGTTGTTCACAGAATCATTCAGTGATCTATATATGTGCCATCGGGTAGCTCAGTCTGTCACATAAAATTTGCTTGCCGTGAGTCTGCACTGAATAATAGAACCTTCAGTCCTAAAGGAGGTTCGGCTGTGCTTAAAAGCAGAGCCGAAGATTTAAAGACTAGCTAGAAAGCAAGAAATCCAACCATTTCCTGCTTCCTAGCTAATCTAAATCTCCCGGCACAGCAGAACAGCTGATGGTCCAAAAAATAGCAATTTAGCAGGCAAGTTTGCTGGGTAAGGGTGGGGAGAGTTCCCACAGGCCATGTGGGCGGCGCAGCCTTGTGTTTCTGGGCAGCCTGGATTAATTGCTTGGGGGGGGTGTGCTCTGGGGGTGAGATTTCTCTGCGGCCCACCAAAATTTTCTCATGGCCCACCAGTGGGCCGCAGCCCACCAGTTGCCGACTGCTGATCGAGCCCCCCACCTCCAGGAGCTGACCCAGAATGGGGCGCCCCCATTCCCAGCTGCACGGTGGCCCTCAGCAGAGTGGGGAGCAGAACATTATCGGTTGCTCCAGAGACCAAAGGGGCTTGGTGGGGATGGGACCCACAAGTCAGTCCAACTTACCTGGGGGCCAAAATCTCCAGGCTCCCCCTTCACGCCGGGGCCTCCAGCTTGGCCCTAGGAAAGAGGAAGCATGAGGGGGATGTAGCAAACGGGCCCCTGGGTAGGAAAGGGCCCAACACAGCAGGCAGCCTTCCCCAGCCAGGAGGCCTCCAGAGGCCAAAGATCTGAAGGGCCCAAAGGCCCCTCCCGTATCCAGCCCCCCATCACACTTACCATGGGTCCTGAGCGGCCGGTGTAGCCCATCGGTCCTGGGGGGCCACGCAAGGCCAGCTGTGGCAAGAAAGGGAAGGGGTCAGGCAAGGAGTCACCCCAAGCAGAGACCCCTCCCCAGAGACCCTGGAGCATCAGGCATTGGGCTTAAGGGGGGAGGGTCTTCTGTCACCCCATTCTGGAGGGCTCGAGACATCTTCCCCCCTTCACACCCTTAACTAGGTTACTTGCACAACCCACCAATCCAGGTTAGTTTGAACCTTGGCTGGTTTGGGGCTTCCCTGTCTGAGATTAGCCCAAGAGCCAAGGGGTCACTCATCAGTCCAACATACCTGGCTGGCCAGTGACCCCGTGGATCCTCTCGGCTGCTCACCCATCCTCCAGAGGGAGGCCCTTGAAAAGGGGAGCCCAGCCATGTTTACATCAGGGGGGCACCCAGAGGCTCAAAAGCAGGGCCCCAGATTGGGGGGCTCCCAAATAACGGATGCTTATTTTGCTCTCCTGAATTCTTCCAGTTCCCCCCTCCCCCCCAGCCCCTCCCCCATAAAGGTGGGAAGGGGGCCAGCTGGACTCACCCGGGCCTGCTGCAGGAACGCCTGGGCCTGGGCTTCCTGGGCCATCGCGACAGGCCCCTTCTGGCCCCCCCCGGGGCTCCCAAAACGGAACTGCAGTCAGGAGGGGAGAATCAAGTGAGTCTCGCAGGAGGAGGGACCCAAAAGGGCCAACAGCTACTTCCTCCCAGATTCGGGGGTAGAACCCGGCCCCCACCGGACACCCCTAACCCTCCCAGCACCTCCCAGCTCTGCCCACGCAGGCCCTCCCTTTCCTGACTCACCGGAAGCATCATGGAGGTTCCGGGGGGGCCTGGACGTCCATCTGACCCTGGGAATCCGGCCCGTCCAGGGGGACCCTGCGAAGGAGGCAGAAAAGCTTCTGGAACATGCAAACACACAACGCCCTCCCCCACACACCTCCGGGCCCAACTTCACTCCAATCCCTGGACGTGACCCATGGGGGAAGGAGTCCTCATTGAGCAGAAGTGTCAATTCCAGCCTTCCTTTGGCAACATGGTGCCCTCCGTGTTAGCCAGACTACAACTCCCATCATCCCCCTGAAGCCTGGAATTCAGCACAGCTGTAAGGCAGCTGGAGGAGGGGATGTGGGGGGCAGTCACCTATTCACCCATACAGAAAAGTCCTCGGGCCCCTTCCAGGTGACCTACTCAGGGGGAAGCCCCATAGACCCTGGGCTCCAACCTTATTGAATTTCTGGACTGGGAAAAAGGCCACCTCGGTCCATGCGCAGAGTGCTGCCTTTACCTCTGACTCAGGAACAACTGGCATTGCAGCATGGGAGCGATTCAACCAGTGTAACAACCAGTTCGGTGAGCACGCGCTTCGCCCGAACCGGTCCAAACCAGTAGAATCCCACCACTGCATTGCAGTGATTAAGAAGGGGAGACCGACACCTGGTGAGCATGATAGAACTCCGCACATGCTCAGGAACTGCAGAGGCACCTGCCCGGCGAAGACGCACAGCCCCCAGCCCATCCTGCCTCCTCGCCTGCCCCTTTTGAGACCCCCCAAGCGGGAGGTCCGGGAGTCCCCTGGGTGCCAGGCGGCCCACTCACGCCCTGCAGAGGAGAAGGTGTCTCTTCAGCTGTTTCTGTTCTGATCTGGGCTTCCTCAACAGCACAAACCTGAGTCCTCGTCCCGATAAACCCGTTTTATTTGATTTACAATGAATTTCCTCTCCAGCAAAGTCCTGGCCAATGGTCTTTCAAGATAGTTCCCAATTACATGCCTTTATCAGGCTTGGAGAGTTGCCAGGACGACATCTTTCAGACGCCACAATACTTGGCAAGCATGCCGGAGTGAACTAATTGTCTCCTGCAAAGCCCCACTTCCCTTTTGCTCCTCTAGGGGAGGAGCCATTCACTGTCCACCTGTGACTTTACTCCTGAGTTGGCCCTTGTTCCTTAGCTGTTGCCTTCTTCTGGCAGCTCTGTGCATGCGCACACTGGGAACAGGCTCCAGCTGTTCTTCTTCCCCACTGACCTCCTGATAAATGTCGGATGTCCCTGGCCCCATCTCTGCCTCTGATGCAGAGCCCTCTTCAGAGCCTTCCAAAGACTCCAGGACAGGCCCAGGTTCCTCCCCCAACCTCCTCACTGTCCGAATCTACTGCCAGCTCCGCTGACCACTGTCAGGCCACAGCAGTCTCTGCCCCACCTGTGCCAGCTCTCCCAGCACCCAGCACCCACTGCTCTTACCCGGGGTCCTTCAGGGCCAGGGCGGCCCGGCACAATCATCCCCTGTGGAAGAAAAAGGAGGTCAGGTGGGCAAAAAAAGACCCTCCCCCCTTGTTGTCTGGGAAGGTGGGCAGAGGGAGGCAGTTGTCAGAGGCTGGTATAGCTCAGGACAAAACGGGGCATTGGGGATGATTTAGAGTGGGCCCTGATCACACCAGGAAGAGAGGGAGGGAGACCCAGGACGGGGGAGGAAGGGATGTTGATCTTGACCTTTGACCCCCCTGCAGTGACCGGGCATGATCGGGCACTAACCTCTTCCCTCCTCTCCCACCACATGGCTTGGACTTCATTTAGCAATGGTGGTATGCTCCCAGTTCGGACCGGTTGGGCCGAACTGGTAGTTAAAAACAAAGCCTCCGATCAGCTGAGAGGGTGAAAGACCGAAAAACGCATGGGTGGGTGGGAGGGTTTCTTCATCCTCTCAGCTGATTGGCTTGTTAGGGGTGTGTGCATCTATACATGTGCACGCATGATCACCCACCGTACCGGTAGCGACTAAGGTAGGTTCCCACTACTGTCATTTAGTACTGTCTTTCTCAATGTTGAATGCTGGAAGGTGGGTGGACTTCAACTCCCAGAATTCCCCAACCAGCTGGCTGGGGAATTCTGGGAGTTGAAGTCCACCCACCTTCCAGCACCCAACATTGAGAAATATCAATTGTCAGGATTCCGGCAGTTACTCCAATTAAAGTCTCGAGCCACACTCCCAAAACTAAAAAAGATTTATTTGAAGTTAACGCTTCACGTCCGCATTTACTTAAGCAGCCAACTCTGAGATACATAATTCACTGTCACCCTTGATCCTGCATTTCCCCCCACCCCCACCCCCACCCAAATGGGTGTATCATCCAATGAAAAACATCCATAGCCAAGAGTCATCAATCATGCTCTCCAATTAGATTTTTGCGCGGCCGAAGCTTCAGTTATCTAATCAGTCTTTGAAGAAAATATGAATGGAAGGTAATTTCGATTCCACACTGCCGTCTGCTCTTTGAAACTCCCCCCGCTTCTTTCTGTTGTCAACTATAAAACGTGCATACAAAATGTTTTATGAGTTGACATCGATTTTTAGTGCATGGAAGCCAATTTGCTCGGTGTCTCCTGAGCGCAATCACAAAGCTGCCCCCCCAAAACTCCCACCAGCCCAACTCTGACCCCCATCAAAGGACCCTTCTGCACTGGGATCACCTGATGGCCACCCATCCCGGCCCCTAAAGCCCAGGATTTGGGGGATCTCCTTTCCTATCAGCCAAGGCTGGCCAGAGGCGGCCCCAGCTGTCAAATGAGGGGGGGGTTGTCCGGACAGCATCCAGACCGCTAGTTCCCTTCGTCCCTCTCCCAGGTGGGGAGGGGCTTTTGTGGGGGGTGGGAGAAACTGGCCTTTCTGGGATCAAAAGGCGACAAAACGGGACCAGGGCAAAAAAAGGACAAAGCTGGAATTGTGGACGTTGAAGGGAGCGGAGCCAACGTTTCAGGCTGCCCACCCCACAACTCCTTTCCCCCCCCACGCACACATACAGAGAAACACACCGACAACCACGGAAACTTACCGGCTCAAAGACGGCCGGTTCACCTTTCTCTCCCTTCAGGCCTCGGGCTCCGAGCACCGCCTGGGGGTTGCACACATGTAGCCACAAGAAGGAGATTGTCAGCATTGTGTGGCTGTAGCAGCACGCGCACACAAACAGACAACCCACACAACAGACAACACGCACACTGTACAACAGGGCAATGCCCTTCCTTCTGCCACGTGCAAAGCCATCTCCGTGGCACGCGGAAGGGCTCTAACAGCAGGAAAATCAGAATTCGAGCCTTACACACACACACACACACACACACACATCTTTCGCACAACCACCACAAAAGTTGCCGCTAAAAATGGGTTCCAATCATCAGAAGCTCAACTGTTGCTGGACTCTCCGTCCTGGGCAGGGAGGGTGGACTAGGTGGCCTCTTTGCCTTCTAGGGTTCTTTATAATTAATTTAATTTAATTCAATCTTAAGGACCTGAGATGTATTACCTCTGTCTTATTTAAACTTCCAGTGAGGCTTGTTTTAATCCCACTTGCTTTGGGGAAGCTGCCAAAATAGAATAGAATAAACAGAGGTGGAAGGGACCTCAAAGGTCTTCTAGCCCAACCCCCTGCCTAGGCAGGAAACCCTACCCACTTCAGACAAAGGGTTATCCAACATCTTTTTAAAAACCTCCAGTGTTGGAGCATTCGCACCTTCTGGAGTCAAGTCGTTCCACTGATTAATCGTCCTCACTGTCAGGAAGTTTCTCCTTAGTTCTAAGTTTGCTTCTCTCCTTGATTAGTTTCCACCCATTGCTTCTTGTCCTCCAGGGGCTTTGGAGAGTTGCTTGACTGCCTCTCTTTTGGGGCAGCCCCTGAAGTCCCTACGTTCATAGTTAAATGCGGCTGCTAAAGCTACAGATAACTGGAAAGGCCTTTTGAGCCAAGGGACTGAATTCAGCGGACGAGTCATTCATGGCCAATGCATGAATGGCGGCGAGTTGGGCATTCTGATGTAGAGAACCAGGAGGTGGTGAGTTCTAGTTCTGCTTTGGGCACCAAACCAGCTGGGAGACCTTGGGCCAGTCACTCCCTCTCAGCCCTAGGAAGGAGGCAATGCCAAAGCACTTCCAGGGGGCAGAGTTCCCGGGCTGTGACCCTTTGGGGGGGGGGGTTATCATGGTTTTATCATGTATTTATGTAATTGTATCTTAATGGGGCTTGTTAGTTTAATTCTTTTTTAATTATTTATTGTTTTTCTTGTTTTAGAGAGTCAGCCTGAGTCGAGATGGGGCGCATACAAGTCTCATTAATAAATAAATAAATAAATAAATAAATAAATAAATAAATAAATAAATAAATAAATAAATAAATGAAAACTGCAGGCATTATAAAAGAAGGTTATGACATAATGCAAAGGGTCATCTGACATTTCCTGAGCTGAGGGTTGACACCCACTTCAACAAGGGCTCTTTTCTCGGAATATATCCCAGATTTTCCACTCAAGGCGGGAGCTCTGAATATTTCAGGATTATTCAGGCGGAGCTCTGAATATTTCAGGATTATTCAGAACTGTTCAAGTCCGTTCGAAGTTCCGTCGTGGTTGAAGGCGCCAAGGAATCCGGTAAGGGCTCATTTCTTTAAGGAGGACCCAATGGGTCCCACATTGTCTACTTTTGAATTTAAAAAAAATCTGCCAAAGTACACAGAATTTCTCAGATTTTAAAGGGAAAAAAAAATATTTGGAACCAAATCCTATTTATAATCTGAAAAATGGTCTTTAAATGCTCTGGATTGCAGGGAGGGGGGCAGGAAGGAAATTACTCTGTGCTAATTGGGGGTGGGGGTGGGGGGAAATGCCTTTTCCAGTATAGCAGGAACTGGGACCAGTGGCATTGTTATACTGGGAGAAAGGCCTGCCTGCATTTCCATGGAAATCAGCTTCGTGGTTAGAGAGATGGAGGCGTAAGGATGGGCAGGTCACATCCTAATAGGAAATGATGTCATCAGACGCATGATATGACAGATGAGGCGGGTCATAATTCATAGGAAATGACATCATCAAACAAGTGACATGACAGGATATATCTTCATAGGAAAGGGCATCCTCAATAGGGTGATGTCGCATGATATAACTTCATAGGAAGTGACATCATCAAAAGGGGTGATGTCACTGGATATAAGTTCACAGGAAGTGACATCATCAAAAGGGGTGATGTCACAGGACATAAGAGGAAGGAGAGACGGGGGACGGAGCCATGCAAATGAGGCACCCGGGAGCAAGTGCAGGAGAAGCCAAAGCAAGTTGAACCATAGATGGTGAAGCCTAGAGAGGGGCTCAGAGCAAGGCAAAATAGGGCAAGGGGTAGGAGGTGCTGCTGCCACCCAGTGGTGGGGGGTGGGAAAGGCAGGAGGAAGCCCCTGTGCCAACCCAGAAGGGACCCAAAAACCAGAAGCCCGAAGGAAATCTGCAGCCACCCACCAGGACAGCACACAAACACACACAGGAAGCATGGAAGTGCCCACAAGGACACACGGTTCAGCGAAAGACCCGCAAAAGAAGGGAAACTCCCCACCACACCCGAAGCCAGCCTGCAGCCCAGCCTGAATCATGGCACCAGCAGAGCCGGTCAGCAACAGGCAATGGACAGATGGATGGACACCGCAACACAGAGACAGTGACACAGGACGCACGGGAGGCGCCCACTTACGATGGCATCGTAGGGGGCCTGGGCTGAGAGCAGGGGGCCCATCTCGCCAGGGTTGGGATCGCCGTCTCCATAGTCCAGAGCCACGCCGGGCACAAGGCCCTCCTTCTCCTCCTCCTCGGCCGCCTCCTCCTGGCCCAGGCAGGACGGGAACCCAATGGGGCATTAGCCAAGGAAAGGGAGGGGCCTGCAGCAGCACCCGAGCCCTTGCCAGGCCCCCACTGGTGGGACCGCCTTGCCCAGCAGCAAGGAATGCCCTGCCGTGCCCCATACCTCCTGCCCCCTGGGCCGAGAGTCCCTCCGCATCGGCATGCTGGGGTGACGAGGCAGGGGGCGTCATTTACCTCCACCCAGGGCGATGAGAGAGGAGGAGGAGGAGAGACCTCCCCTGTGGGGCCCCTCTTCTGGGAAGTAGCCTCAGGAGGTGGGGGTGGCTGGGGTACTGGTGGGCCCCCCGGGGCTGCTCGGTGGGAAGAGGACCCCCGTCCTTGGAGGAAGGGAGGGAGGTAAAACCGGGGTTGGCGTGAAACGGAGGGCAGGCAGTGAATTCAGAGGAAAAGAAGAGAGGAGACAGACGGAAGGGAGGATTAGTTGGTTAGTGCCAAAGTCCCCGTCGGGCTCCGGGGCCCATTTTCTGCAACGGGGATCGTTTCAACCCAGAGGAATCAACGGGGTCGGGGAAGCGGAGGCTCTCACGCCCAGCTGGGCCAGGAAACCAGGGCTGATCCAAGAGAAACACAGAGGGGGGGCTGGAGTAGCTGGGGCCCCCCAAATGTACTCCAGACCAGCCCAAGGAGGGTGCTTCTCTTGCTTGGGGCTCCCCCCTCCCTCCCATGCTGACCCCAGCCCCTCCCTCTGGCTCTACCTGCTGGTAGCTGCTTCGTGGCCCCCGGGCTGCCTGGGTCGGGCCCCCTTCTCCCTTCTTCTCCACAGAGGCCTTGCTGGCTGCTTTGGCACTGGGGCTCTTGGCCTTGGGGGTCTTTCCGGCAGCCGAGGCCTTCCCGTTGCCGAGCGCTTTCCCGTTGCGGGGCTCCTTGGGGCCGCCGGGCCGCTTCCCTTCCGGGCCGTCCGTCTTGAGGGCGGTGGGTGAGGACCCGGGCAGCTGGCGCTTCTGGGGCCTCTTGGCCTCGGCGTTGGTGGGGGGCTTCGTCTTGGCTGGCGTCTAGCGGGGGCCGCAAAGGCAACGATGGAGGAAGGTGGCCGGAGCAAGAGCCGGTCCGGCAGAAAGCAGAGCCAAGTGGGTGTCTGAACAGATGGAGCCCTCTCCCCTCAAACAGCCCCTCCCCAGGACAGACCCACACGGGCCCCAGGTCTCCCCCTCTGGGGACCTTCCACCCACTACTTCCTGTCCTGCCTTCAGTGCTATGGGGAGTAAATGGAGACCCTTCCTCTCTGGGGCAGCCCCTCAAGTATTGGAAGACTGCTATCCTGTCTCCCCTGGTCCTTCTCTTCACCAGACTAGCCATGCAACTGTATTAGAACAGTGATGGCGAACCTTTTTGTTGTAATGTGCCAAAGCGTGCATCGCAATATCAGCGTCGCACTGCAGACACAAGCATCCATGCAATGCAATGCTCCCCACGTGGGACAGCATCCACAATGCAATGCTCCCCACCCTCCCTGTGCATGCACGTGCAACAACCCCCTGCCCCTTGCCTGCACTTTACCCGCCCCCTTACCTGCAAAACCTCGGCAGTCTCGGGAGGCCGAAAAATGGGCCTTCCGGAAATACCGGAAGTGCTGAAACGGGCCCGTTTTTCAGCCTCCCGAGGCTTCAGAGGTGTCCCTCCAGCCCCCAGGAAGGCGAAAACGACCTCAAACTGGCTGAAAATCAGCTGGGAGGCACACATGTGCAGTGCAGGTAAGTTTGGCTGGGCTCGCGTCCCTGCACAAATGGCTCTGCGTGCCACAGGTTGGCCATCATGGGTATAGTTGGGGGGAACCTTGGAGGTCATCTAGTCCAACCCCCCTGCTTGAACAGAAGGGTCTATTCCAAAATATTAGCTTCTCCCTAGGATTGAACCCACAAGCCTCCTGATTGTGAGGCTAAGGGCTCCACTTTAGGCCCCCAAGAACGACCCCTGTTTTGGTCTCAGGTCCCCTAATTGTTTCTGTCACTCTTCTCTGGACAGGTTAGTCCTCAACTTACGGTGCTCCACTTAGCGACCATCCGAAGTTGCAATGGCACTGAAAAAGGACTCATGACCCGTTTTTCACAGTTACGACCTTTCCAGCAGGCCCATCATCGCGATCCAAATTCGGACGCTTGGCCACTGGTTTGTATTTATGACGTGATCCCCTTTTGTGACCTTCCGGCAAGGAAAGCCAATGGGGCAGGAGCCAGATTCACTTAACAACTGGGTTACTAACTGAACCCACTTTCCATGAGTCGCTTAACAACCACAGCCAGGAAGGTTGTAAAATGGGACAAAACTTCACTGAAATGTCTCATTTAGCAACGGACATTTTGGGCACAGTTGTGATTTTAAACTGAGGATTATCTCTGCTCTCTCCAGAGCTGGCTGGAGAATTCTGGGAGTTGAAGTCCACCAGTCTTAAAGTGGCCGAGTTTGGGGACCTCTGCTTCAGAGTCTCAACATTTTTTTTAATATCATGGTGACCGGAACTGGATGCCGAATTCCAAATCTTTCGACTGCATCTGAGTGGAGCGGCTTGGCAGGCTGAGCTCTCGCCGGACTTCAAAAGGCTCAGCTCTGCGGGCAGCTCCTCAGTGGAGAACAATCCACAATGGGCTCAGGGTGGGAGGGGGAGAATGAGACCCCCCCCATTGAACCCTGGGGAGAAGATCCATTACAGCCACTCACAAAACGTTCAGGGACAAAAATGCGATTTTTTTTGCAAAGTTTGAAGCCAAGTTCCTTTCATCTGTTCCAGCAATGTGGCGGGGGTTTAATTCTAGTTTAAAATCTTGCATTTGGTGGGTGCACCCCCTCCCTTTTTGGGGGGGGGGTCTGTGTTTTTCCTTGTTCCTCTTCAGAAAACCCCAGCCTGTACCCCCTTTCTCCCCCCTTATTAAAATTTTCTGGGCTCCGAATCGGCAAATTGTTTCCCTTCCACAAAACCTCCTTTGGACCTTCAGCAAATAAATAGATGCCCCCCCCAGCTTGTCCCCTCCTCACCTCAGGCCTGGGGGGCCTCTGCTGAGCTTCCTGGGCTTGGGGCCTGGAGGGGCCCCCCGCAGTCCGGGCAGTAGTCCTGGGCAGCCTGGGGGCTGGAGCTGATCAGCAGCTGCTGGATGTCTCCCTGAGGAGGGGGTGGAAGAGGCACGGGGAGGTGAAGGGGGGCTCAGACCCACAACAGCAGGAGGGAGGGGGTGGGGGCACTCTCTACCTCAAAGACCCCCTCATCCAGGATCTGGGCCCCGAAAAGGGTGATGCCCTTGGTGTCCAGCACGGGCGTGTTCCCCCGCGGAAGGGGCACGGTAGCTTCCTTCTTGCAGTCCAGGAACAACGTCACCTGCTTCTTCTTCACGCTGAGTGCCAGCCGATGCCACCTGCGGGAGCAAGGCAGGGGCCTCCCCTCAGTCCCCGCAGGCCACACGGGCACCAGGAAGGCTGAGCGGGGATCCAGAGAAGGGCTGGCAGAATGGAGCCTGGAGCCTGCCAGGCGCCGCTTTATCTGCCCATCTGCCATGCCAGGAAAAGAGCTTCTGGCCTCCTGGGTGGGTGTTTTAGGGGCAGGAGCCTCTCCCGCCTTCCTCCCTGGGGGGGTCTCAGGTCCTCCTGCCCCTCCTCTGCCCCCCAGATCTTAAATATAAGGAAGAGTGAAAAGCCAGCAGGGACCAGGCCTGCCTTGATCTGCAGGGGAGCCGAAGGGCAGGAAGCCGGACTTCCGTCGGCCGTTGCGGTGGAGAAAGGACCAAAGAGCCCCGAATTTTCTTCTCCATCTCCCGTTGTGGTTTTGCCAACTCAGCTGGGGCAAAAGTGAGGAGGGAGGGATGGGAACCCCAAGACCAAACGCTCCCCGGAAGAGTCAGGAAGGCCCCAGGGGACTCTTGCAGCCCAGGAACATGAGCTGGGGAATCCCAAAGCCACAGGGCTCCGTGAAGTCAGGCAGTCGACCTCCCGGTCCAAGCACTAAGCCGAAGTCAAGCCCCACTGAGTGGAGAGTTTCCAGCTTCCACTTGGAGCAAATAGCCAAAAGGGGGTGCCCCCCCCCACTTTTACTCTAGGCAAGATTCTACCTAACCCAGGAACTGCCTTGAGCCAGCTGGGGGATGGAGGAGGCTGGTGGGCAAGGAAGGAGACCCCGGAGAGCTTTGGAACTGGGAGACCCTTCCTCCACCTGCCCCCCACCTCCCCCTATTTCTCCTTCCTTGCCCCCAACGGAAGCTGCCTTCTGGGGTCCCACAGGCTGTTCTGCGCCCCAAGGAGAGCCCTCCAACTGCTGAAGGCCACGCCCCCCCTCTAGGGACCCGGGAGAGATGGGCTGTCATGCCCTTGTTGGAGTCTGATTCTGAGGGGGAGATTGAGCAGCTGACAGGGAGGGGGAGGGGGGCTCCGGTGGCTGTGGGAGAAATGGGGGAAGGGCACAGTCCCACTGGGCATTCAGAGGAAGACCCAGGGCCACCCCCGCTTCATCCTAGGGCACGCAGGGAGGAACGGAGAAGGGAGCAATGTGGCTTAAGGGAGAGGAAAGGGCCCTGATTCCCTTCATGGGCTGCAGCTGGGAAGACTGTTTAAAAGGGTAAACTGTGCATGGCAAAGTTGCTGGAAGCAAAGTGGGCATTATCTTTGTCGAGGCTTCTCTGGGTTTTGGCATCCTCCCAACTGTGGGTGCTGCATTATTTTGTGGAAGTCTGCAATTTATCATCCTGGCCCGCCGTGATAATTACTTCAGTGTGGTTTGTGTTGGGTTTTTTTATTTCTAATTATCTTTACTTTGGGTTTGGACTCCATTTCTTCCCTTCATAGACTGTTTTTGGAAGAGTTTGATGTCCAGCCGAGGATAATTGGACATTGGGGCCCAAGTTGGAGGCATTAAAGGGAATTTATTCTACTTTTGTGACTTCGTTATTTTTGTGTCACGCCCCGGGTCATCACATGGGCTTAGATCATAGATCATAGAATAACAGAGTCGAAAGGGACCTTGGAGGTCATCTAGTCCAACCCCCAGCCCAAGCAGGAGAATCAATTCCAAATATCAGCCTCTACCTAGGATCGAACAGACAACCTCCCGATTGTGACTGGCTGGCCGGTGTTGCTCGCTTGTGGGGTTCCCCCTGCCCAGGAGGACCCCCCCATGATCCCCTGGAGCTGGCGTGGTGGGGCAGCCTGGGCTCGCCCCCAGAGGGCGGAGGGGACTTACCTGCCATCGGTCAGGTTGACCCCACGGAAGACCGGGTAGTCCTCAGGGGCAGGGCGGCCGCTCTGGTCACGGTAGACGAAGCGTGAGAGCGGCTGAGCTCGACGCCCAGTTGCTGCACGCCATGCCGGTCGTAGAGTGAGAGCAGGAAGACCGGGCGGCCCGGCTTGGCCTTCAGCAGCGCCATCACAGAGAAGTCCGTGGGGAACTCACCTGGGAACAGGGGATGAGAGTGATGGGAAGGGGGCTCAGCTGCAGGTGGGATCCATGTCCAGGAGGGAGGGGTGGATGTCCACTGCCCCTTCCCGCCCTCTGGGTCTCCAGGGCCGGTTAGGGAAAAGCGACGCCCACCCTGGACAGCGCTGCAGGCTGGAGCTCCCCAGGTGATGCTTTGCTTGCCACACTGATGATGCAGGGACCAAAGCAGCCACACCTCCGGGTGTGTCTGGCTAAGCACCTTTTCTGGCCTGGGCAAAAGATGAGCCTGGCCCCGAATTCCCTCCATCCCACCTGTAGCCTTGAGGGGGGAAAGGATACCTGGGAAGAGCTGTCGCGTTGGGGCGCTGATCTGGGCCCGCCTGGATATCCGGAAGGCCACGTCCGGCCCGGACCCCGCACGCTTCTGCGGGCAGAAGCCTGGCGTCTTGCGGACCCCCTCGGGCTCCTTCTGCAGCTGCAGTGCCGCCAGGACGTCGACCACCGGATCCGCTGCAAGAGAGGGGGAATGTTGTGGTTAGCGGGCAGCAGGTGCAGATGGCCGAGGAGAGCAAGGACTCAGATGAGGGGCCAGGACCATCAGGGAGTGGACTGCTGCCTTCAGAGATTGTGGGGGCTGGCAGCAGCGATGAGAAGGTTCCCGAGGAGCCTGCGCCAAGTGCATGTGCATGAAGGATTACTTGGAGGAAAGAACAATTACAGCAGCACAGGCGACTCGGGAGTAAGGCTGCAAGGTAATGGCCCCTCCCTCAAGAGGATAAAAGCCAGGTTTAAAAGCGCTTTGCAGCAAGCAAAGAAGCTCTGAAGCTCAGCTGGTGGACATTTTAGTTCGTCTTTGGAGAATCTTATAAATTAGTTCTTATCTCTGGGTTTTTGGCAGCCTTGATGAACAACTTGGCCAGACTCTTTCTAATTAGTGGAAAGCAGCCTTCAGAACAGAATTCGTTATTATTCAACCTTAAAAGGTGGGGGCTGCTGCCTTTGTGTTTGCTCTTTGGGAACCCGGTTGGGTCAGAACAGGGAGAGGGACAGGCTGGCTGAGGAGGGAGCCCCCTCCCCAAATCCCCTCCCCTTGGTGTGGCTGCCCTCCCTCTCCCCAGGCCCTGCACCCAATAAGGGGTGCCAGCTTGCCCTCACCCCTGCAGGCTGCCTCTGCCCCGGAACTGCCTCAGTGCCCGGACTCTGAGCCTGGCAGGAGGGAGTCCCTGAAGGGCTGAGGAGGTCCTCCACCCTCACCCCCCTCATGCCCCCTGGGACCCTCCTGAGACCCTGTTTTGGGCCTTTGCTTCCCTGCCTGGCACAGCCGGAGAGGTTCAGGGAAAGCAGGGCCAGTCAGGAAAGGTGGCAGCCCCATGGCCAGTCAATGAGGCCTCTGAGCAGGGTCAATATGGATGATCTTTGGAAACCCCCACCGGGAGACTTGACTTATTCATTTGAAGTTTGCGGCACTGAAAAAAAGTGATTTATGACCGTGTTGCACACTTATGACCATCCAGGTCACGCGATTTTACACTCGGACACTTATTTATTTATTTATTTATTATTGGGACTTGTATGCCACCCCATCTCCGAAGACTAGGGGCAGCTCACAACTAAGAAACAACAGCAATAAATAATTAAAAGAGATTAAACCCATTACAAGCCCAAACAAATTTAAAATACATTAAAAATATAAAACCAC
>SOZL01000325.1:0-17295 GCA_009733165.1 Naja naja | reverse complement strand
GATTAAAAGGTTGGCCACTACAAAGATCTACCTCACGTTCCCAACCTTTAAATCCAGACAAACTGAATTATCTGTCTTGAGGGGATGTATTTTTGTGCCAGAATAACAGGGTGGTTATTCCTGCAAAATTGCAGAAAGAGGTTTTGGAAATGTTACATGAGGGTCATCAGGTATTGTCAGAATGAAGGAATTGGCAGGGTTATGTATGGTGGCCTGGTATAGAAAATGGTTGAAAACTGGGTTTGCATCCTGCCCAAACTGTCAGCTAGTAAGGCCTGCTCCACCTCACCCCCAAGCAAGAATGGGAATGTCCTAGGGATTCCATGGTCCAGGATTCACATTGATTTTGCTGGCTTCTAAGAGAGCACTTTCCTTATTGTACTTGATGCATACTCCAGATGGCTAGAGGTTATCCCCATGGTTTCCACCACTGCAGACGCTGTTATCAAACAACTTAAGAAACTTTTTGTAACTCATGGGTTACCTGATGGACTTGTTTCTCACAATGTTCCTCAATTTACTGCTAATCTTTTTGAATCATACTTAGCACAGCAGGGTATCAGACATGCCCCTACTGCCCCTGGGCATCCTTCAACTAACGGCCAGGATGAATGCATGGTACGATTTACCAAGGAAAAACTTCAGCAATTGGGTCCAGGGGACATCACTGAGAAAGTTGAAAAACTACTCAGTGTCCAGCATATCACTCCCAACCCCTCAACTAACCTCAACTGCCAAGCTTTTGATGGGGAGAAAACTCAGGTCTACCCTAGACCACTTTCACCCCACTTATGCATAGCAGCACCCCTCCTAGATTCCACCAGCAAAACTTCGCACATTCACTGTGGGTGATTTTGTTTATGCTAAAACCTTTGGGTGAACCATTATGGATTCCTGCTGAGAAACCCAAATCACAGGCCCCAGGTCTTGGGGTTCAAACTGAGGATGGTGTCTTGTGGGTAGGCACATAGACCAGTTACGGTCCAGACTGCCTCTGGAGCATGCCCTTGCTCCTCTCTGGATCCCATGCCCTCAGCCTCTTCTGGGGGAAGGGAGATAACGAGGTAATCAGCAAGTGAGAATCAACCCCATGTGTAACGAGCTAACGACAGGAACCATCCCAAAACCTGTCAGGGTGCCAACAACCATTTTGCAAATAGAAGATTGCACATCACCACCAGATTTAGGGGTGACATTGGGTTGGAGATGGACTGGGAGGAGAGACCAGGTTGTAGTAACCAAGCAAGTTCTACTAATACAAGAAGTCCTAATAAGGAATGTTGGCAGATACATTTCCTTCCTCACAAAGTGAGATTCTAAAACACCTGAACCACGAGGTCTCAAGCGTGCCGTAAGAGCCCACCTATCTACAAGAGTATATTAGATAGATGGGGTTTGAGTATGGACCAAACCTAGTGGGGAGGATGTATCTGAAGTTTAAAATGACTGGTTATTGTTGTAAAGTGTTTGAATTCATTGGTTGTAAAGTGCGGAAACCCTGCACTTCTGATTGGCTGGCAGCCGTGGCAGCCGGCTATAAACTGCGTGGCTAAGCCAGTCGGGTCGTTCTGAGCTGAAGTCACAATAAACTTTGAGTTGAAGCACTCCGCATCCTGCCTCTCTATGTGAACTTAACAGTTATGACTCCAGAAAAAAACAATTACTACCATCCTGCCTTCAATCGAGGACTTTGGATACGCAGCTGAGGAGTCAAAAGGGGCATGAATATATCTACAGACCCCCTCACATCCTGGAGATAAATTGTTTCAATTCCTACTCTCAAATCAATGCTATAGAGCACTGCACACCAGAACAATTAGACACAAGGATAGTTTTCCCCCGAACGCCATCACTCTGCTAAACAAATAATTCCCTCAACACTGTCCAACAATTTTCTAAGCCTGCACTACTATTACTATTAACCAACTCATCACTCCTTATCACCCATCCCCTCCCCCTTGTGACTGTATGACTGTAACTTTGTTGCTTGTATCCTTAAGATTTATATTGACTGTTTCCTAGTATGAGTTGATTGCTTATTCTACCCTATGACTATTATTAAGTGTTGTACCTTATGATTCTTGACTCTTGAGGAGTGTATCATTTCTTTTATGTACATAGAAAGCATTTGCACCAAGACCAAATTCGTTGTGTGCCCAATCACACTTGGCCAATAAAGAATTCTATTCTATTCTATTGTTTGCAGCATAGTCCTTTAAATTTACTGGGATTTATTCCCAGAGAAAGAGAGAGACTGAAACAGAGGGAGGGGATTGTAGCAATAAGTAAACACATTTAAATTTAGCTTTCCATTCTTGTCATGGCTACACTGAAAACTACTCCAAAAGGTCACTGGTGAAGAAAAGTGACTAGTAAGGAACAATTCTTAAGAATTCAATTCTTTTTTGGTCTGCGCATGCCCGAGATGGCAGTCCACGCAGAGTAGGCTCTTTGGGGGGATTGGAGAACATTCGGTGGTTATGGAGGGGAGGTTTTTCTCTGGCAGCTTGGAGGCTGACTGCGGTGGCAGGGGAGATGGTGGTGGCGTCGGATCGGCGCAGAGCGATGTCGAGGCCAGCTGTTGTGGTGGCGGCCAGCCTCGGGAAGGGCGGCTGCAGTGCCAACAATCTGTGGGAGCCATGGGGGCTTGCATGGGGATCTCCGAGTGGCTGGTCGACCTCCCGGATGGTCGTGGTGGCAGTTCTTTCTGGCGGCCCGGCCTGGGGGCGGGGTTGAGGCCGGCGGCCCCAGCGGCCTCGGCAGCTCCGGCGGGAGCCCGGATTGCATCAGTGGGGCCTGCGGCATCGTTGGGGTATTTCCCCAGGATCATCTTGAAGTCCCCCTCCTGAAGGTGAGAGCTTTGGAGATGAGAGCTTGAGGAGGTGAGCCTCGGGGAAGAAGGGCTCCGTGGAGATAGCTGCTATGTTGGTCATCAACTGGGACGAACGAGCCGGCGCCGGCCTAGCGGGGTGTTGGAATTTGCTGTGTCATCGGAGGAGTGACACCCCCCGTGGAAGCTGGCGCTTTGGGACTTTGGATCCTGGACTCTGGACTTTTATTACGAGGGTCCTGGCATTAACAATCATGCGTATTTGGATCCTTCTTTTGGGCTCTTGCTTGCCCCTATGCCATCATTGTCCCTATGTCATCTCGGATCTGTGTTATTCTTGACTCTCTTCTGCCCTACCCCTATTATGTCTGTGACTTGCTCTATTTGCCTGGACTATTTCATCGTGTCCTGGATATTTAACGGCGGTCCTGGAATTGTTCAGGACTTTTCCCCCATCAGGGTCTGGCCCCGGCCCCATTGTCATGATGTCAATGGACCCGACTCCACTTCTGTGAGAGGGCAGTGGGGTTGATTTTCTGTTCAGTGTCAAGACCCCGACCCACTGCGGTGGGAGTGCAGTGGGCTGGCCAATTCGGTTCTGGTCCCCCAACAGCTGTGAGAGAGCTGGGGGGGTGCGGGATTTTGTGGACATTTTGCCTGGACCTCTCCCTTTATGCACTTTACATCTATGCACTTTACATCTTTTTACCATCTTTCACGAATGTTCCTCCTTTTTTTCCCCATCGATTTCCACCTTTGTAACATGCTCACTTACTTGCTGCTGGAACTACGGGCCTTCCAGACTGTTCCCTTGTCTTTGGGATGGCCCAAGGGGTTACAAAAGCCTACCTTAAGGTGGATCCTGGGATCCCGAGAGGTGGCATGGCATACCAAAGGCCAAATTTTAAATCTGGTTTTAAGGGATGTCTTTTAAATTTTTAATTGATGTTTTAATGGGATAGGGAGGGTTTCAAGGGGAGGGAGGAGGAGGGTCTTCTTGCAGCCCGGTGCATGGTGGGGGGCAGGGGTTGGGGGCCAGTGGGGCCCCGGGGTGCGAGGTGGGGACCGCGATTCCCAGGGTGGTTGGGATTGGCAGGAGACGTCGAGGCATAGGGCCATATCATGTTTTGGGAGCGTGTACCCGCCATCTTTGTGCGGTGGCACGCTCCGACCCTATGGCCTCCTCCCTAGGGGGCACGGGAACTGGGACCCCTGGGCTTAGGTTGGTGTATTTTAATGCCAGGTCCATGGCTAATAAGTCCTCCCTCCTCTGTGAGATCATTGAGGAGGCTGGACCTGGCCTGTATCACCGAAACCTGGTTGGGCCGGAGGGAGGTGTCCCTCTGGTTGATCTGTGCCCTCCAGGTTTCCGGGTTCTGCACCGCCACGGGCCCAGGGAAGGGGTGGCGGGGTGGCCGTGGGAGGTCGCAGTTCCAGAGATAGGCGGGAGTGAGACCCTCCTCTTGAGGTGGGGCCTAACGGTCGGGTGGGCTTGCTGCTTGCATACCTTTCCCCAGCTGTGTGACAGCGGCCCTGCCTGGGCTCGATCTCCTCTCAGGGGTGGCGGTGGAGTTCCCGGGCCTTATAGTCCTGGGGACTTCAATCTGCCCTCCCTGGGGCCGGGTTTGGCCCAGGAATTCATGGCTTCTATGGAAGCCATGGGCCTGACCCATTGATTCAAGGCCCGACTCATGAGGGGGAAACACCCTTGACCTAGTTTTTGTCTCTGAACAGTGGCATAGTGACAGAGGGCAAGCCACTTTTATGGCATTGCCCCTCCATGGTCTGATCACTATCTCCCATGGCTGGTCTTCCAACAGGCCGCCCCCACTGCTGGGATGAGGAGCCACTTAGATGGTTCTGCCCCAGACGCCTGATGGACCCTGAGAGGTTCCAGGCGGAACTGGGGTCTTTCCTCTTCCCTTGCCCACAGCTCTGCCGAGATCTGGCGGCCGCTTGGCAACAGGCTGCGTCGGATGCCCTCGACAGGGTTGTCCCCATGCATCCCCTCACACGCTGTGGATCCCGGATGGCCTTGGTATACCAAGGAGCTTCGGGAGATGAAGCATCGTCGAGGGGTTTAGAGAGCAGGTGGAGGTCCACCCGCCTCCCAATCCGATTGAGCCCAGCTAAGAGCCCATATTAGGACTTACCTGGTAGCTATGAGAGCGGCAGAAGGTTTATCTCTCGCCCTCATAGCGTCCAGAGATAACGCCCAGCTGCCCTGTTTGGGCTACCCGCTCTCCTTCATGGGGAGGGGCGGACCCATTGCAGGGAAGGGCTGAGGAGTTTGGTCAATATCTGTCGGATAAGATCGCCGATTTGGAGCGGGTTGTCCTCTGATTTGCGGTGGTCTGGGGAACGGGATACAAGCAGTCCGGCTGGTGTGATCTGGGATGAGTTCGATCCTGTTTCCAAGGATGAAGTGGACAGGACTATGTGGCGGCTGAGTTCCACCACATGTTTGTTGGACCCGTGTCCCTCCTGGTTGGCTTATGCCACCAAGGAGGCCACCTGCGGTTGGCTCCGAGCAGTTGTCAACACTTCATTAAGGGAGGGTGTTTTTCCCTCCACCTTGAAGGAGGCGGTGGTGAGACCCCTCCTGAAGAAGCCTGCCCTGGACCCGACCGTGTTAGACAACTTTCGTCCAGTCTCCAACCTTCGCTTTTTGGTGAAGGTTGTTGAGAGTGTGGTGGCTCAGCAGTTTCCACTTTTCCTGGATGAAGCGGACTACCTGGATCCAGATCAATCGGGCTTCACCCGTTACAGCATGGAGATGGCATTGGTCACGCTGATGGATGATCTCTGGAGGGCTCGGGACAGGGGTTTTCCTCTGTCCTGGTCCTATTAGATCTCTCAGTGGCTTTCGATACCATCGACCATGGTATCCTTTTGCCCTGGGGGTTGGGAGTGGGGGCACTGTTCTTCATGGTTCACCTCCTACTCTCTCGGGCGGTCGCATCGGTGTTGGTGGGGGTCGAGGTCGACCCGAGGGTGCTCTCTTGTGGGGTCCCTCAGGGGTCAGTCCTCTCCCCCTTCTATTTAACATCTACATGAAGCCGCTGGGTGAGATCATCCGTGGTTTTGGGGTGAGATTCCATCAGTACGCAGATGACACCCAGCTGTACATCTCCACCCCAAACCAGATCAGTGATGCCCCTCCCTGATGACCCGTGTTTGGATGCGGTGATTTGGATGAGCGGAACATGCTTCGACTCAACCCGGCCAAGACTGAGTGGCTGTGCATACCGGCATCTCGCCCAGTCAGGAATATCCATCTCTGGCCATAGGGGAGAGGTGTTGCCCCTGTGGATAGGGCGTGGAATCTGGGGGTCCTCCTGGATGTACGGCCGTTGGAGGAGCAGGTGGGGGCCGCTGCCAGGGGGCCTTTGCCCAGCTCCGCCTTGTTCGTCAGCTTAGCCCATTTCTGGACCGAGATGCCCTGCGACAGTCACTCATGCCCTTGTTACCTCTAGACTCGACTACTGCAACGCTCTCTATTTAGGACTGCCCTTGCATACCATCCGGAGATTGCAACTGGTGCAAAATGCAGCGGGTGGTGATGGGAGTTTCCGATTCTCCCATGTTACCCCCTCCGCGCTGCCTGCATTGGTTGCCGGTTGCACTCGGGTGAATTCAAGGTTCTGGTTTTAACATACAAAGTCCTTCACGACATGGGTCCTCAATATTTAAGGGGCGTCTTCTGCCGATATCGAGTGCCAACCGCCCTGTGCGAGCACATAGGCAAGGACTCCTCGGGTCCGTCGGCAAGCCAATTGGCTGGCGGTCCCCGGCACGAGCCTATTCTGTCGCGGCCCCTGACCTCTGGAACCAACTGCCCCTGGGGCTCCGCCTGGCCCCTGACCTCCGCACCTTTCGCCATGATTTGAAGACCTGGTTGTTCGACCAATCGGGCTGTGACCCCTCCTTGGGGTGGGGATGGGTTTCTTAATTATTTTAACCACTGTAAATTTTAGTTTTTGTATTTTTGGGCTTGTGAAATTAGTTTAATTTCTTTTTAAGTATTTATTGTTGTTGTTTTTAGTTGTGCGCCGCCCTGAGTCTTCGGAGATGGGGCGGCATACAAGTCCAAAAAATAAATAAATAAATAAATAAATAAATAAATAAATAAATAAATAATTCACTTTATGTTTCCTTATCTTCCATTTGTGACTTTGTGACAAGTTTGGCTGTAGCTAAACCACATAACTTATTCAACCTTTTTTTTTTTTGCACAATTCCCTGAACCATAAGCTGACCACAGCTGGGTTTGTACAACACTTGACTAAAATGTGATTTGGTGGTTTGTATTTTAACATGTCTTGCAAATGTTATGTATTGGTGTCAGTTTCTAAGAGGAACTAACTAGTACTTCAAATGTAGTAGATTGGTTTAAAAAAACAAACACCTTGCCTGTGCTGTCTCTTTAATGATATCATGACAGAAAGCTGGCCAAATCTTCTGCATCGCACTGGTGACATTAAGCAAGTAAATAATTTCAAATATACCTGGCCCAGCCTCATTATGACCTCTGAGATTAAAGCAAATCTTAATTTGGATGTTTGATCCTGCCTGATACAGCAATAAGAGAACCAGGGTGGGCAAAATGACGAAATGGTATCACCACACAAACCCCATCTCTTGGGTATATGTGTCATGATGTTGCACTAGCTTATGAAATGGGTAAAGCTTGTTATGCAACACTGCTTTCAACATTTTAACAAAAGCCAGGAGCTCCATTGGATGCCCAGGTCTCCAAGCATAAGAAATCGAAAGTCCTTACATCTTCAAATTTTGTTCAGTAAGAGGATGTTCCTTGTTTTTTGAAGCAATGGGGAGATAGATAGTTGGCACAAAATATTTTGTCTAAAACTAGAGAGTTTTTATTGAATAACTTAATGGTTTTTCTTATAAAGAGGGGAGGAACATTTATCAGATTTCCTCCAACATATATAAAATAACCTAATTATACACTCTGATCTATAGGGGACATCATTTGCTACTTCAGCTCACACAGGCAAATCATTTGGGGCAGTCTTCAAAGTCACTTTATTCCTTCCACCAAAACTGTGGGAGGAGGGATATTTGTTAATATTGTATTTTTCTGACAGGACAATGACTCTGAATTTTGGGTGGTTATTTTCAAAGGCAGGGTACAGAGGGAAAAAAAAAACAATTTATCCCAGCTTTTGGACTTTGTCATGAACAAGATTTAAAACAATTAGTCCCTTTTAACAATTTAAACAATACAGCCAAAAGATGAACAGAAGTAGATGCAAGCATTTCATATTGATTCATCAGTACCTACATTACAATAACGCTGTTAAAATCAGCCTCAAATATAACATCTAGCAAGAGCATTAATTAAGCCTATAATGTATGCAGGAAAACAACCATTGTCAAGCCTTATGTCCATGGGAGACATAGATTGACATAAAGCAGTTTCTGCATGCACAAGGGGGGCTTCAAATGGTTAATGGCCTCAGCAAATCGCAGGAAACCAGAGAGTTCCGGTGGCACAGTAGAATTTTAAATGCAGAGGTTTGATCCACCTGATGACTCATAGATAGTGTCTCGCAATGGCCAAAGAAGGCATATTATGGCCATGATTTGCTGTGGTTGTTGTTGTATTACTCAAGGCTATTTGAACCCATTTCAGAAGATGCTCCTTTGTTCTGAAAGCCAAACATCTATCAGTTCTGCCGATGGAATTGTCTCCGCAATTACAAGCAAATAGGTAAACACAATGAGTTTTGGCGCTGATAGGTAACCTATCATTACCTATCATAACCTATCATTACCTATCAGGGTAAGTCTTGCCATTGGTTGCTTTCCTGCATATGTTATAGGCTTAATTAATGCTCTTGCTAGATCTTATATTTGAGGCTGGTTTTAACTGTATTATTGTAATGTAGGTACTGATGAGTCAATACGAAATGCTTGCATCTACCTCAATTTGTCTTTTGGCTGTATCATTTAAACAACAAGTTTGACAATTCCTCCTGAAATCAACCATGGCAATTCTATATAAACTCTCCAATAAATGTGTCTATGTGTGTAAGAGAGATACATTTATGTGTATGTGTATGGAAATATATATACCTGTCAGAAGTCACATTTCAAATGAAGCATTGATTTCATATGAATTGTATTAATAATAACTGAATAAAACTGACTGTAAAATTCATAAACTGGATTATCCCATTAGCTTATGCTAATTATTCTTTCTTTCCCACATCAAGCACCCAAAATACCCAAATACAGAGAGATCCATTCTCCTTCCTTCTTCAGTTAGGAACCACAAAACAGAAGAGGAATAAAAGATGGAAATGGATGAAGAGAGAAGAGTTAGGGAAGTTATAGGGAAGAAAGAAAAGAAAAAGAAAAAGAGGAGAAGTACTGATAAATGAACAGTCAAAAAAAGAAGAGAGGTTCTGCCTTAGTAGGACAAAAATGTGAAATTCATTAGACAAAACCAATGTTTCTCAACCTCAGGCACTTTGAGATGTGTGAACTTCAACTCCCAGAGTTGCAAGTTGATGGCTGGCTGGGGAATTCTGGGAGTTGAAGTCCACATGCCTGAAAGTTACTGAGCTTGAGAAACACTGGTTAAGACATTAGTGCTGCCAAGCAAGCACTAATCTTTCAAGGCATCTGCTTTTTGAGATCTGTAGAGCCACTTATATCTTTTCCCCTTTCTTTTTATTTTTACCAGGATCATCTATTCTTACTGAATGCTAACACAAACACGCCACTCTGATTTTCAGCTGTTTGGGGAAAACTATATGGCACATATATTCCATAATTTTACTAGTCTCCAAACCTGCAAAAGAGCATGTGTTGAGGGCTGCAAACCCATGATACTTTAAATACTCTCAAACAATCTGGAAGAGATACAACCGCAAAACTATGGACAGGCTGGTTGGAGCAGGTGAGCAGAGATGCATAAGAGAAGGATTATTATTATTATTATTATTATTATTATTATTATTATTATTTATTTATTTAGACTTGTATGCCGCCCTACTCCCGAAGGACTCAGGGCGGAAGGATGAGATAAATGTTGTCCAACATTTATCTTCTCAACTCCATTTCTAACCTTTCAAACTCTAAGAGTGTTTGGCCTTTCACCATTTAAAATTATTAATATTTTCAAGGGGTAAGAGGGTTTTTTTACTTGAAAAAAGGGGCAAAGAGTTTTGGCCCATTTTTATGAAAAATCAATGGATCATTGCTTGCTGGCTATTTTATTATTGGCTGCAGTTTGAAAGATGTGGCAGTTTGGCCCATTAACATAACTGCAGTGCTGAATGCAGAATTCACTTTCCTGAGGAAAGCCATCCTGAAAAGTTTCAGCCAAGGATGATGTCATCTTGGTTCGTGTGAGAAAAGAAACTGCAATTTGGTGGTGTACCTTAATGCCAGGTCCGTGGCTAATAAGGCATCTGTGAGGTGATTGAGGAGGAGACCACGGACCTGACCTGTATCACCGAGACCTGGTTGGGGCCAGAGGGTGGAGTCCCTCTGGTTGATTTATGCCCCCCAGGTTTTTGGGTGTTGCACCAGCCACGAGCCCAGGGGAGGAGTGGGGGGGTGGCTGTGGTTATTCGGGAGACCCTGTTTCCAAGGGAGGTCGCAGTTCCAGAGATAGGCGGGAGTGAGACCCTCCTCTTGAGGTGGGGGCCTAACGGTCGGGTGGGCTTGCTGCTTGCATACCTTTCCCCCAGCTGTGTGACAGCGGCCCTGCCTGGGCTTCTCGATGCCCTCTCGGGGGTGGCGGTGGAGTTCCTGGGCCTTATGGTCCTGGGGGACTTCAACTTGCCCTCTCTGGGGGTGGCGTCAGGTTTGGCCCAGGAATTCATGGCCTCCATGGTGGCCATGGGCCTGACCCAGGTGATTCAAGGCCCGACTCATGAGGGGGGTAACACGCTCAACCTGGTTTTCATTTCGGAACAGTGGGGTAGTGAACTGGGGGATGGGGATTTTCTGTTCATCCCGTTCCATGGTCAGATCATTATCTCCTATGGCTGGTCTTCTGACAAGCTGCCCCACACCGCTGGGATGAGGAGCCACCTAGGTGGTTCCACCCCAGACGCCTGATGGACCTGATGGATGCCTGATGGACCAGGAAAGGTTCCAGGTGGAACTGGGGTCTTTTCCTACACCCCTTATCCACAGCTCTGCCGAGGCCTTGGTGGCTGCCCTTGACAGGGTTGTCCCCATGTGCCCCCTCACTCGGTGCAGATCCCGGTCAGCTCCCTGGTATACCGAGGAGCTCCGGGAGATGAAGCGCCGTAGAAGGGGCCTAGAGAGCAGGTGGAGGTCGACCCGTTCCAGCCCCAATCGAGCCCAGTTAAGAGCCTATATTAGGACTTACCTGGTTGCTCTGGGAGCGGCAAGAAGGACTTACTTCTCCGCTCTCATAGCATCCACAGATAACCGCCCAGCCACCCTGTTTAGGGTCACCCGCTCCCTCCTACAACCGGGGGGGCAGTGGACCCTTTGCAGGGTCGTGCTGAGGAATTTGGACAATATCTGTTGGATAAGGTCACTCGGATCTGGGAGGGGCTGAGCTCTACTTTGCAGTGGTCTGATGTTGAGGATACAAGTAGTCTGGCCAACGTGACCTGGCTGAGTTTGATCATGTTTCTGAGGATGAAGTGGACAGGATTATGCGACGGATGAGTTCCACCACATGTTCGTTGGACCCGTGCCCTTCCTGGTTGGTGTATGCCTCCAGGGTGGTCACATGCGGCTGGCTCCAGGCAGTGGTCAACGCTTCACTAAGGGAGGGCTCTTTCCCTGCTGCCTTGAAAGAGGCGGTGGTGAGACCCCTCCTGAAGAAGCCTGCTCTGGGCCCAGCTGTATTGAATAACTTTCATCCGGTCTCCAACCTTTGTTTTCTGGTGAAGGTTGTTGAGAGTGTGGTGGCTCAGCAGTTTCCACTTTTCCTGGAGGAAGCGGACTACCTGGATCCGTACCAATCAGGCTTCCTACCTGGGTATAGCACGGAGACGGCATTGGTCGCACTGGTTGATGATTTCTGGAGGGCACGGGACAGGGACTTTTCCTCTGTCCTGGTCCTGTTAGATCTCTCAGCGGCTTTCGATACCATCGATCATGGTATCCTGTTGCGGCATCTTGAGGGGTTGGGAGTGGGGGGCACTGTTCTGCAGTGGTTCTCCTCCTACCTCTCAGGGCTGCATCGGTGTTGGCAGGGGGGCAGAGGTCAACTCCGAGGGCCCTCACTTGTAGGGTCCCTCAGGGGTCGGTCCTCTCACCCCTCCTGTTCAACATCTATATGAAGCCGCTGGGCGAGATCATCCGTGGTTTTGGGGTGAAGTATCATCAGTATGCTGATGATACACAGTTATACATCTCCACCCCAAACCACATCAGTGATGCCCTCTCCGTGATATCCCGCTGTCTGGATGCGGTACAGATCTGGATGGACAGGAACATGCTTCTGCTCAATCCGGCCAAGACAGAGTGGTTGTGCATACCGACATCTCAATCCAGTCAAGATATTCCATCTTTGCCCCCCATGGACAGGGCATGGAACCTGGGGGTTCTCCTGGACTCGCGGCTCAGGTTGGAGGAGCAGGTGGGAGCTGCGGCCAGGGGGGTCTTTGCCCAGGTCCGGCTGGTTCGCCAGTTATGCCCATATCTGGACCGAGATGCCCTGCACACGATCACTCATGCACTCGTTACCTCTCGACTCGACTACTGTAACACTCTCTATTTAGGACTGCCCTTGCACACCATCCGGAGGCTTCAGCTGGTGCAGAATGCAGCCGCACGGGTTGTGATGGGAGTTTCCCAGTACTCCCATGTTACGCCCCTCCTGTGCGACCTGCATTGGTTACCAGTTGCCCTCTGGGTGAGGGTCAAGGTTCTGGTGCTGACATACAAAGTCCTTCAAGGCATGGGTCCGGGATATTTACGGGAGTGTCTCCTGCCAGCAAAGCATACAAAGTCACAAAGGCATGGGTCCAGGATATTTACGGGAGTGTCTCCTGCCGGCATCGAGAACCAACCACCCTATGCGGGCCCACAGGCAGGGGCTTCTCAGGGTACCGTCTGCGACTCAATTTCGCTTGGTGGTCCCCTGGGGAAGGGCCTATTCTGTGGCACCCCCCACCCTATGGAACCAACTACCCCTGGGACTCCGTTTGGCCCCTGACCTTCATACCTTCTGCCATGATCTGAAAACCTGGCTCTTTGAACAGACTGGACTGTGCTGACCTCCGGGGGAGGGGGTTAAATTTAGTTTAGGATTTGTGGGTTTTAGAGAAATTTGGCTTGTAATATTTAATGCTATTTTTAGGTAATTAATTTATTGTTGGTTTTTAGTTGTTAGCCGCCCCGAGTCCCTTTAGAGAGGGGGTGGCATACAAGTCAAATAAATAAATAAATAAATAAATAAATAAATAAATAAATAAATAAATAAATAAATAAATTTCAGATCTCAAATGAGACAAATTGTGTTTGGGGATACATAAACCAACAAGTGCCTCTGGAGATGTGAGATTAAGAAGACAAAGCTGTGGACTTTGTAGGGTTCAATACATTTGAAAATGACTTTAAGCATAAAAGTATTATACACCTCTACTTCCCTCTTTTCAAAGAAACTAAATTCAGGAAAACTGCATTGCTTCTGATAGCTTAGGGGAGAGAGAACAATTATAACTAGGGATGCATGTAACTGTCTCTCTTTCTGCATTGTGGATGAGGCTACAATGCCCTTCCAAGAACTGTCTGCCTCTCACAAATCAAAAACCACAAACCTGATCTTCCTAATTTACAAGGACATTGGAGTGTTGTAGAAATACAGTATGTGCTTAGGGACATTGTAATATCACGGCTTTTACCTCAATGGGTTATCTGCCATCTGTCTTCATATCACACTCAAAATGGAGCAGGTTGAGTTGCCACAGCCTCTCCCTTAATGTATGGCTCATGCCTTAAGGTCAGAGTAAAATTTCAGCTAAAAGAGTGTAGGTCTACAGCTCCTTATGACAATACATTTTTGCTTTTTTTAATTAAGAAAAAAGCTTTAAGACAAAAGCTAAAGTAAAAATTACAGTGTTAAAAAAGGAAACACAAGCAGAAGCAAGGGGGAAAAAATTAAAGAAAAAAATACATGCACACACACTGATCATAAGGAGAAGCAAATAAACCTTTGTGTTCAGTATTTCTATCCAGAACATTTATGTATATAAGCAGTTAAAATTATTAAAATAAATGTCAACTATAATCAATTTAAGATATTTTTTCCTAGAAGGGTAATAGCATCTAACTGGCTGTGGCTGATTCTGAGAAAGCTAAGCAGAGTCAGGCCTGGGGAATATTCTGCAACCCAAGAAGACAGACACAGACTTCAGAGAGTAATTAGGACTGCAGAAAAACAATTACTACCAACCTGCCTTCCATCGAGGATCTGTATACTGCACAAGTCAAAAAGAGAGCTGTGAAAATATTTACAGACCCCTCACATCCTGGACATAAACTGTTTCAACTTCTACCCTCAAAACGATGCTACAGAGCACTGCACACCAAAACAACTAGACACAAGGATAGTTTTTTCCCAAACACCATCACTCTGCTAAATAAATAATTCCCTCAACACTGTTCAACTATTTACTAAGTCTGCACTACTATTACTATTAATCTTCTCATCACTCCTTATCACCCATCCCCCCCCACTTGTGACTGTATGACTGTAATGTTGTTGCTTGTATACTTACGATTTATATTGACTGTTTCCTAGTATGAGTTGATTGCTTATTGTACCCTATGACTATTATTAAGTGTTGTACCTTATGATTCTTGACTCTTGACAAATGTATCTTTTCTTTTATGAACACTGAGAGCATTTGCACCAAGACAAATTCCTTGTATGTCCAATCACACTTGGCCAATAAATAATTCTATTCTATTCTGTTGCTAAAAACTGATCATGTCCTTGCAGTCAAGCTTGATGAACTGAACTTTAGCTTTTTATTGGCTTTTAAAGTATGTTTCTGTTTCTGTTAATTTTTCAGAACAATTTTCAATTTTTAAAATGCTACAATACAGTTAAGATGTGTTGTAATTTTCAGTATTTTTAATAACAAATGTAGCACCTAATTAGCCTATGTTGCATCAGTTTAATTGCTTTAAGGAATATGGATAAAGCCCAACAGCAGATTCATTACAAACAATAGCTGCATGAATTCCACAATTTCTTCATAAAATATGAAGCAAAGAACTGTTTAACTGGGCATTGCTACCTAACATGATAAGATGAATTAATTTGTAAACAATACTATCCCAAACAGTGCAGTTAAATTTAGATAATTCAGCCATGGAGAAGTGGAAATCTATGGATTTTCTTTAAATCAATGTTGGCAATTCAGTGAAATGGAATTTAAAGGAATTCATACCAGTGTTCCAATGAGCTTCACCAAGTTCAAAGTTCAAATCAAAATTATAATTGGATCTGACTGATTTCAAATCAAGTTGGAATTCCTCACAAATCCTTTTTTATGACCTAGTTAGGATTCAGGATTTCCATATACTTAAAACTTATTTCTCTACCTTAAAAAAGCTCTCTATTTTTCTACTAAGCAAATGTATGCTGGCTTCAAAGAGAACAATCAAAGAATGGGAAAAAGATATAAGGTCAAAAGCAACTTTTTCCAAACATCTAAGAAATATTAAATATGAACTTTGGATAGTAAATACTACTTTCATAATACAAAGGAGAAAAGATATGGCTAAAATAAGAAGTTTGTTAATATCTTCTTTGACCATCAGTTCACCAGAAAAGAGTAAATGGCATTTAAAATATGTAAACAGGAAGCAAAATTTCTGTAGAATGTGAAATAAACCATTTCTAGCAATTTTTTAAATTAGATTTATATGCAGCCTTCTCCGAAGACTCAGGGCGCTTACAATTTTGGGATGCAACCCAGTGTGCTCAGCAATAGTCTTCATTCCATTGTATATGCCTGCTTATTACTAAGCAGCATTTTTACAAAGTCAGCTTATTGCCCTCAACAATCTTGGGTCCTCAATTTACCTACCCGAGAGGATGGAAAGCTGAGTCAACCTTGAGCCTGGTGGGATTCGAGCCTACAGTAATTGTAGGCAGCTGGAACAAATGCAGGCATTTAACAGCCTGAGCCACCAAGGCCCATATTCTTAGATTCCAGAATCCTAGCTATCAAAGGAACAGAAAAGAGACAGGTTAATATATTTCTCTTGGTGAAATTAACAGGTCTGGCCTTGATAGAAGTCTCAGAAAGGTATCAGCTTTGAGCTCCAAAGAGAGGTTAATACAGCCTTGAAAAAGGCAATAGGCATGCAGCAATGAAAACTGCTCTGAGCCTTAAAAATGGAATAAATGTGTACTATGTATAAGACTGCTGGAAGTATCTGTTTTCCCTTAGGACAAAAGACAACACCCAAGCAGGAGGTCTGAATGGACCTCTTGACTGGGAGGATACTTCCCTCCCCAATTTTTCTAACTGTGCAAGATAAGGACAAAAAGAGCAAACAACGTCTTCAACCATGTGTCATTTACTGCCTAATCTTAACAACATCCACTTCAAGGGGGGAGAGGGCCACACAATTAATCTCAGAGTGAGTAGGGCTGAATGATCCACTTCTACAAAGGAATCGGAGAAATAGCTCAGTCCTGCATTTCCCCACCCTAGGAAGCTGCTTGTTGGGAACCTGGTTTAGATTGCCTCCTTCTTTTCAGATGTACAGCATCATAAATAAAAACTAGGAAATATTCTCTCCAGGTTGCTAATTAGATTTATCCACTCCAAAGCCATTTACATTTGTAAAGGCCTATCATTAAAATTTCATTGGACTTTTAGGCAACATCATTGTCACTCAGCAGCCTGTGTTGTCTATTTGGCTCTTGCTCATCTTTTTCTGGAAGCAGAGTTCATCTGGAGCAAAAATGCAATCTTCTGAAGTTTCCCTGCCTTGCCCAAACAGGTGATCTCCACATTGGCAGTGATCATCTTTGCTCCTTTGCCCAGAAATCTTTTCCAGGATGTTCTGGTGAGGTTTTAAACTCCTGAGCCACTACTTAAAACCATTATATCTTAATCATCAACTGGATTTAATTTTGTAATCTTCTGCACTCACTCTTTCTATCTCTTTTGCCACTTCTCTCTCATTATGTATTTATGCTAGTCCATCTATTTTAAAATAACAGTCTTCCTAAACACACACACACACACCCCTAAATAGGACACTTAATCTCTCCTGACCATCATTCCTGTTCCAAGCATAACCAGCATTTTCCTTGTAAATGTCTGGAGGATTATTTTCTTTTAAAAATATTTGTATATGCCACACCCAGAATTTACACTAAGTGATGAGATCATAAAATAAGACCATATCGTTCAATGATGGTAATCTCTTGCATTCCTGCTTGCTGTTGTTAACTCAGTCCCATGGTCGGT
>SOZL01000324.1:0-34612 GCA_009733165.1 Naja naja | reverse complement strand
ATTGCTAGAATGCTTTTTAGTGTTTTTCAAATTAGTATTTTTAAAATCATTCTTTCCCAATGCAGCACTCTTCAGTTTTATGGGACTAGAATTTTCATCACCCCCATGCTGGCTGGGAACTAATGGACTTGAATTAATTCATTGAGAATGGTGTTTCATTTTAGTTTTGTTTTTTAATATGTGTGCATGCTTACAAAAAGGTAGTTTAATTAGTATAGATTTAAAAATATACAGAGGGTTAAATTAGCACAACTTACACACATTTGGAAATGCAATCAATTGCTGCCTGCCAAGAATAAACTTGGGAGGAGGAGGGGATAACACAATCTGACCTTAATATGTGTAGTTCGCCAAACTTGCACTGTAGAAATGTATGTTTTCAATATTCCTCTCTGAGCTGAAATCATGTCATTTATATGCAAATGAGACCACATTCTGCAGCTGCTTCTCTCCTGAAGCTCTGGGAATTATTTGCACTTAATAATATCTCATAAATAGATTTCGCTTTAAACAGGAGTAGCAAATTGATCATATCAATTTGCAGTTGCAAGTTTTTTCATATTTTGAAGCTAGGCATCTTTTAATAGAAAGTTTCACAGTTACAAGTAAATCACAATTTATTACAAACAAAAGCTTTCCCCATGTATATTACTTTACCATCCAGAATAAGGAGGCTTTAAAAAATAACACAAAACAAAACACAATTCTAAATGTTGTAATGTTTGACATTTTATAAAATGAGCCATCCTCCTAGGAAAGAAAAGACCACCATCTTCTAAGTAGCCTGGATAGTAACCTTTAAGGTTTTTGAATTTTTCTATTGCACGGCTTACTTGCTTGAAGAATTATATATTACTTGTACTAAACTCTTGAGTTGTTCAAGTAGGGGCTAGGAACTAGGAATGGTAAATAGATACATTAAGGAAATCTTTCTCCAGAAAATGACATTTCAGGGAACACAATACAATGGTTTTGCAGCTGTTTGTTGTTGTTGTTATTGTTATTGTCCAGATATATTTTATTTACTTATTTATTAACTTATTAATCTGTTTGTATAGCACCCAAAGTTACTATATGAGGGAGATGTACAGTCTCCAATATGATAATAAATAAATAAATAAATAAATAAATAAATAAACAACAAACAAACAAATAAATAAATATTAAATTTAGGTACCACTCATCCCGCTTCTAAGCGAGAGAGACTATTCTTTCGGTGTTCTTTTGATTTCTACCTTTATTCCAAAGCTATTGTCTGCTCCCGTGTTGGCTTTATCTTCTTCAGAGCATATACTGTTGGAAGAATTATCCACCTGGGTTCAGTTCCAAGTGGGGAAAGACACTGGAAACATGGAGGCTGTTTGAAAGATTGTTTAATGGTGGACAGGACCACATGGCTTGGAGCTCCAAAGTGAAAGGATGATCACATGCTTCAAGATGTTGTGAAGGAAAAGAAGAGCCAAGATGCTGAGAGACCCTTAGTTATATACCCTCTTAGCCCCACCTTAGTGTTTCCTGTTCCTGTGTAAGGAATGTATCCCATTGGCTCCCAGTCTCCCAGGGGCGGGGGTCTTAGCTAATTTTGTATTTTTGTGTGGACCACATGGCTTCACCTGAGTGTTGGCTGATGCATCTTTCCAGGCCAGGTGGTGAGATGGGTAGAGGCCTGTTATGTAGAATACTCTGGCCCAGGTTTTAATGGCCCACCCATTAACAAAGGTGGGGAGGAGTTTCTGCCACCGAGGTGAGTTTCTGATTCTGAGTTTCTATTTCCTTCGGGAAATATTCTGCCTTTTAATATTCCTAGATATTTCATTTTTCTAGAGGGGTGGGTGCTACTACAATATTTTACCAAATAATACCCTTCCTACAAAAAAATGCAGCCTTTTTCTTTCAGGCCTTGAATGTATTTGGTAATAGTTGTCACTATATCTAAAGAAGAGTTTTTCTCCTGTCCTTGCCCTAACTGTAGGCAGTGTTTTCTGTGTTCAAGGTAGGCCAATATTATGAAAACAGGGCAATATTTTCTAGATTAGTTCCATGCTTGTTACGTTTTGCTGATTTTATTGAATTATCAGAATATCAACTCATGAGCTCTTATGTATGTCAAATGCTAATATTAACTGAACTAACATAATCTCTTAATTTGCAATCCATATTCTTTTCACTTTGGTCCTTCCTTTTCTTTTCTTTCATTGTTTGTACTGCTTGTCTGACCACCTAATCAGGGTCTTCAAACCTTGAGAAGTTAACATCTTTGATTCAACTCCCAGAATTCCTCCTCCAGTCATGTTAACTTCAGAATTCTGGGAGTTGAAGTCCAAAAGTCTTAAACTGCCAGGTTTGGACCCTGACCCAAACATATATGAAAATGCTATGATATTGATTCCACTCATAGTCTCCTGGTTTCTAGGCCAGCATCTTAACCATCAATCAAATTCCAAATCAAAGATGCCTAATTATTTGATTATTAACCTTAACTGCAGAAGATGTCTTCACCAAAATGATAGTATGTTGGATTGCACAACTATAAATCATGACTTCATAACTATCATGGCCAGTTACACTTATTTTAGAACAAATCCAAAGAAGTGTTAAGTTTGCATGAAGAGTCAGACGCAGGAGTTCCAGCAAAGAGTTTATTAGTGACTACAGCCTGAATGAACCCGCCCTGGTTTGCTACGGTTGCTTATAGCCTGCAGCCGAGCTGCCAGCCAATGGGAGTGCAGGGTTTCTTCCCGACTATTTAAACCAATACCATTTGACATTTTACAAGAACAGTTCAAATAAACCAATAACATTCAAACCTACATACATAACACCCTCCCCACTAGGTTCAGTCCATACCAAACCCCAACCTATCTAATGTATTCCTTTAAATAGGTGGGGCTCTTACGGTAATGCTGAGACCTTCTGGTTCAGAAGTTTTAACGCTCACACCAGTGAGAGGGGAAATGTGTCTGCTGACATTTCCTGTTGGGACTTCCTGTGAAAGGAGACCCTGTTAGACTGTTAGAATCTGGTCTCTCCTCCCAACCCATCTCCATTCCAATGTCAGCACCCAAGTCAGGTAGTGATGTGCAATCTTCCACTTCTAAGGATGGATCTTGGCTTTGTGACAGGGTTCGGGATGGTTCCTGTCGAATGGCTCGTTACACATGGGGTTGATTCCTGTTTGCTGATTTTCCTCCTGTTCCCTCCTTCCCCTAGAAGGAACATCAGGTGAGGGACCTAGAGAGGGACAGGGTGATGTTCCTGAGGGAACCTGGATCTAAGTTGGTCAATGTGCCTGCTCCAGAGGAGGCCATCTCTGTTTGTACCCTGTAAGAACGAGGCCCATGATGTGAGTTATTTCAGCAGGAATCCACAAAGGTTCACCTATAGGTTCCTAGCATAGACAGAATCACCCACACTAAAAGAACGAACTTTGGAAGTGGAATCCAGTGGTGCTGGGTGCTAAGTGGGATGAAGGCGGTCAAGGGAAGACTAAGCTTTCCCCATCAACAACTCTGCTGGGGACAAGTTATTTGATGGGCTAGGAGATGTGTTGAACACTAAGAAGTTTTTCAAGTCAGTGATGTCCCCAGGACCCAGCTGCTGAAGCTTTCTTGGTGAAGCGCACCATGCGCTCAGCCCGCCATTGGTCAAGGGTGCCCAGGGCAGTGAGGGCATGTCTGATGCCCTGTTGAGCTAGAAAGGATTCAAAATGTTAGATGTGAATTGAGGGCCATTGTCAGAAACAAGGACATCTGGTAACCCATGGGTGACAAACAATTTTCTGAGCTGCTTGATGACAGCCTCAGTTGTAGTGGATGTCATGGGAATTACCTCTAGCCATTTAGAGTATGCATCTACTAGCACTAGAAAAGTGTGCCCTCTTGTAGGGCCTGCAAAATCAATGTGGATTCTAGACCATGGGCCCCTAGGACATTCCCATTCCTGTGTGGGGGTGAGAGGTGGGCAGGCCTGACTACCTGGCATTGGGACAAGATGCTACCCAGTTTTCAACCATTTTGTCAATACCTGGCCACCATACATAACTCCTGGCCAAACCTTTCATCCTTACAACCAGGATGACCCTCATGTAACATTTCCAAACCTCCCTTTGCAGTTTTGCAGGAATAACCACCCTGTTACCCCACAAAATACATCCTCTTAATACAGATAATTCAGTTTGCCTGACTTAAAAGGTTGGGCAAGGTGAGGTAGATCTTGAAGAGGCCAACCTTTCTTAATCCAGCCCATAACAGGTGCTAATACAGCATCTTTGGTAGTTTCTCTGGCAATCTCAGCAGCATGGACTGGAAGCTTAGCAACGGTCTCCAGGAAAAAGGTGTGAGTTTCAAGTTCAAAGTCCTCCTTGTGGCAAGGTAGTGGGCAACACTCAGTGCATCAGCATGTCCAATGTCCTTGCCAGGCCTGTGAATCAGTTTGTATGAATAGGCTGCAAGAAATTCAGTCCATCTCAGCATTCTTGGTGACAGGATATTAGGTGTAGGTTTGTCTCCTGCCACAATGCCTAATAAAGGTTTGTGATCTGTAACAATGGTGAATGACCTGCCATACAGATATTCATGAAATTTCTTGCTGCAACAACTGCTAATGCCTTGTCCATTGGTTATAATTCCTCTCTGCTTTGGACAGAGTGAGAGTAAATGCAATTGGGGCTTCCTTCCATTGGGAAGCCTGTGACTCAAACCCCCCCACTCCAAGGGGATGCATCACAAGTCAGAACAACAGGCAAATTCTCAGAGAATTGTATCAACACAGCATCAGACGTGATTAGTCTCTTAATACTAAATGCTGACTGTTCCTTCCGCCCCCAGATCCAAACAGCTTTCTTATCAAGAAGCGATGTAAGGGCTCAGCAATAGATGCTTTGTGAGGTAGAAACATGTGGTAAAAGTTAATAAGTCCAAGGAAGGCTTGCAAATCTGCCTTGCATCGAGGTTTTGATTGCTTTTAACCTTGGCATCAGTAGGATGGATGCCATGCTTGTCAATCATATACCCCAGGAACTCAACTCTGTCTGTTTTGAGTGTACATTTGTCTTCCTTGACTTTTAAACCCGCTTTTCTGAATCTGGTAAGGACTTCTCTGAGTCTTTCTTGAAGCTGAGTGTCATTTTCAGCAGAGATTACATCATCAAAATAAGGCACTACCCCTGGCAGTCCTTGCAACATTCTTTCCATAAGGCTTTGAAAAATGCCAGGTGCCACGCTTACTCCAAATTGTAGTCTTTACATTTGAAGGCACCTCTATGAGTCACAATTGTTTGTGCCTCTGCAGTGGCATCATCAACTGTTAATTGTTGATATGCCTGAGCTAAGTCCAGTTTAGCAAATACTGTACCCCTGCCAAGGAATGGAGCAGATGATGCACAACTGGTACAGGATATGCTTCTGTTGCAGCATGGTTAAGTGTCCCTTGTAGTCACCACAGATTCTCACTGACCCATCAGCCTTGACTGGTGTGACTATGGGTGTTTCCCATCTGGAGTGGTCAGTAGGCTCTAAAACCCTTGAGCAATGAGCTTATCTAATTGTGCATCAATTTTTTCCTTTAAAGCAAATGGGACCCTCCTGGGCTTTAAACGAATGGGGGCACCTGGGGTCTAGGCTGAAAGCAATAGGGGTCCCCATATACTTGCCCAGTCCTTCGCTGAAGACCTCTGGAAACTCAGACTTCAAGGACTCTTCCCAGTCAGAACTGCTCACATGATGGATGCCAGTCACCTCGATGCCAAGTGGCTTGAACCACTCAAGTCCCAGCAAACTTGGGCGATCCTTGTCCACGATGGTCAGGGGCAAACGTTTGTGTGGCCTTTAAACTGCACGCTTGAAATCTCGGCCCAACTACTGGAATCTTGTTCCTTGGTAGTCTTTGAGAGTCAGTGCTTGCTTCTGGAAATGCTTTTTCTGAATTTTGGGAAAGAGTCTGTGGATAGTGTCCCATGACACCATAGATAAATAAGAGCCTGAGTCCACTTCCATTTGGCAAGGCCTTCCTTCAATAAACACCTTCACGTACTTTTCTGCTATTTAAGGGTGAAGAATGACCAATAGTGATTGTTTGGTGAGTTTCATTCTTGCCATTTGCTTCTAAATTTCGCCCCATTTTTCAAGGAAATTGTTGGGCTTAAAGTCTCTATCAGGAATTTTCTTCCTAACTGGTGGAGTTCTGGATGATTTGCAGACTCTGGCTATGTGACCCGTTTTCTCACAACGAGGCAAATGGAGTCAAAGAACTTGCATTCAGTGGGGTGGCCCCCCCACAGCCTCTGCAATAGAATCCTTGCCTGTTTTTCCCAGAGTCTTTTCTTTTCTTCTCCATTCTGAGTTTAAAAATCCTCCTCTGTCTCACTGCCATCAGAATCAGAGTCTATTTGTTCAGAATGAGCTGTTGTGGATTTTTCCCCATCAGAATGGCTTGAGGCCTGGCTTGAGGCCTTGTTAATCTTTTCATGGCCGCAGCTGAGGACTTGGTGGCTTCCGCTGAAACAGCTTCTTCAATGGCCTCTTTAAACGTGATCTTAGGTTTCATTAAAAGTTTGCTTTGTAAGACCTTATCTTTTAGGCCTAAAACAAACCGATCACGCATGGCCTCTTCTAAGTTTAAAGTCACAAGCACCCCAATGTCCCTTAAACTTGCCAGAAGTCATTAACATTCTCGCTATCCCTTGATCCCGACGGTAAAATTCGTGTTCTTAATGATACTTAAAGGAATGGGCTCTTAAAAGTTTCTCTAAATCGGGCCATTCCATTACCTTCAGCTCTGCTGCTCCCCAACGCGCCTTCCATTTTGAAGACGGATCAAGAGGCGTGAGAAAGACCGCCTCTTCTTCCTCTCTCGGGATGCGGCGAGATCGCCTCCAGGAACATGGAAACGATCCGATACGATTCCCAGTCTTACCTACATACATAACAAGAAGATTCATCTCCTGATTGTCCATTCTTGATTGCCCAGTGAGCCAGCAGGAGGCATAGAAAACTCATCGCCAGTGGAAAGTGATGAAGGTCAGGGAGTTTCCAGGCAAAGAGCTTTAAAGGTAGTCTTTAACCAATTTTTCTTTTAAATCAAGAGCTTTAATCTGAAAGCCTTGAAATAGGGAACAGGGAAATATAAGACTACTACCAGCAATGCCTCTAGAGACAAAAATGAAAAAGGAATAGACAGAAAGAAGTCTGCAGATCTTGTGGTATGTTTATATCATTGCCTGGCAGCATTTTTTTAAAATTACATTTATATGCAGCCTTCTCCGGAGACTCAGGGCGGCTACAATGTTTGGGATACAACCCAGTGCGCCAGCAATAGCCTTTCTTCCATTTTTGTATATGCCTGGTTATTACTAAGCTGTGCATTTTTACAAAGTCAGCTTTGTTGCCCCAACAATCTTGTCCTCAATTTACCTACCCGAGAGGATGGAAGGCTGAGTCAACCTTGAGCCTGGGACGGAGCCTGCAGTACTTGCAGGCAGTTGAACCTAATGCTAGGGCATTTAACAGCCTGCACCACCAAGCGTCTTTTTGAGGACTTATTTGGCAGCAGGCACAGTCTTGCAGCAGTCCTTGGAAGTGAATGGTCTTATTTCTCTCAGGTGACAAGAATTTGTCAAGCATCATAAGCAAAGAACACACTTCACAAAGAAGACAAGGAGCAAACACTGTTAGAATAGCAACTAGAAATAAAGGAGTCATAGAAGAGGTCTTTGTTTCCCTGCATTAGAAAGTGTCCAGGGTCTCAGAATAAAATGGATCTTGAACCTTCAGGGAAGTAAATAAGGCATTACAGAATTAAGGGAGCAACGTCCTGCAATAAGACTGATGTGTTTTCTTATCTTCACTTGGAGAAAGTTAAAATGATCCAAATTGGTCCTTTTGTCACTTTTTCTCAGAAATATTGAGTAGTTGATACTTCACTATTCCAAAGCTTTGAAACAAGAAGCTTTTGGCAGTTTGTGAATGTATTGTCTGCTAAAAGCAAAATTGTGACAGAACAACTGTTAACATTTATTTATTTAACGATTTTGGAGGCTGTCTACCTACTTTGGGTGGCTTATAAAAATTAGGAACAACGTTTCAAGGTAAATTATCAAGTCCATTGAAAGCCATTGTTTCCTGTTAATTCACAGAGATCAGGAAGCAACACATATATCATGTAACTTTAAAGACCATATAACATTCTGGAAGTTCAGATGGTGTTTTTATCCATTCTGAAGTTACGGAAAGAGATGAGAAAGAAAAGCAATTTTTGAAGTGAGTACAATGAGGAGAATTTTGGTTTCTGGAACCACGCTACAATTATCAGATCAATGTTTCAACCTTGGAACTTGAAGAGGTGTGAACTTCAACTCCCAGAATCTCCAACCAGTGCAGTGGCAATTGGATTAGGGAATTAAACCTGGGGTTGGAAAAAAAAACACTGAACAGAGTTTGGTAAAGACTTGTGACGCTTAAAAGAATTAAGGAACAATGTAATGCAGGTTTTAGAACTATAAAATAGTAATGAATATGAGAACAAATATAATTAATTTGTATTATTTAAATGTACTTTGGGCCAAATCAAATATAATGAGCATTTTGTTGGTTATTTATATTTATTTTGCACTATTTCATTTCAAAATAAACTACAAAATATAAAACTGCGTCTTACTCTCAAAACAATGTGCCTCTATATTACTGAGCTTATCTGATGTGTGATATTGTATGGTCTGATGTGTTATTGGAAGCATGTCTAAGCACTAAAAGCAAAAGTACTTTTCTGACAGTTCCTTTGAGTTCCTGATTTTGTCAGAGAAGGAAAATTAAAAAATGTTTCCTTCATGTTCAGGTGCAGATTCTGTCAAACTCACTTTATAATTCAAATCAATATACCTGGTAAGACAAGAAATCATATAATGGTGCTGAAATAAAATTAAAAACAGGTATCAACATGTGCAGTAGTTTATTACCAAACTCAAACCAGTATGATGGTAAATGTGATTCTTGTTATATTGAATTTTCCTTTGTTTACATTGTTATAAGAAAAATATAGTTGTGATGCAAATTATATAGAATCCTTTGTTGAATAACAGCTTTAGCATTCTACTATATCATTTGAGAGTTATATATCTCACTTCTTTCCTTTCTGAATAAAGAATACCATGTAGTGTTACATTTTAGTTCAAGAAATATGTGATTTAAGTAAGCATCTTCTTTGAGTAATTTCTGTAGCAGCTAGATCATTGTCTTGTATGAGTTCCATGTAACCCTAGTTTTAAGTTTCTGGGTGTTACCATGAAAGAGGACCTGAACTGGGGTGCTCACATTGCAGCACTGGTCAAAAGGGCCCAGCAGAGATGATACTACCTGAGACTTCTCAGGAAACAACAACTGAATGAAAAACTGCTTCTACTGCTGCACCATAGAGAATATTTTAACTTACTCACCTCTGTATGGTTTGCCAATTGCACAGTGGCAGATAGGACAGCACTCCAGAGGGTTAATGTCATTGCCGGGAAGATCAATGGTTGCCCTCTCACCTCTTTGGAAGAGCTTTATAGCTGCCTTAAGAAAGTTCAAAACATGCTCAAAGATCCACCTCATCCTGGCCACCCTTTTTTTGAACTATTACCATCTGGCAGTTGGTACAGAATAATAAAGACAAGGACGAATAGGCTGAAAAACAGCTTCTATCCCAGGGCAGTAGCTCTTTTGAATTCTGCTGTATAGTGCAGTATTGGTGCGGTGTCGGGGGTTTTCGGGTTCAATGTGTGGAGGGTGAAGGATGTGTGTTTGTGTTTATTTTCATGGTCATGATGTGCACTGAAGATGGTGTTTGATTTTGTTGTGTGAGGTGACAATAAAGTTAAGTAAAGTAAACTAAACTAAACTATAAAGGTATAGGAGTCCTTGGCTTGCAACCATTTGTTTACTGAGCATTCAAAGTAGCACCAAAAAAAGGCAACTTATGACCATTTTTCACACTTACAACCGTTATAACATCCCCATGGTTCTAGGATCAGAATTTGGATGCTTGGCAACTGGTTCATATTTATGATGGCTGCAGTGTCCCAGGGTCACTGGTCGGCTCAGATATCAGTTCGATGAACCAGATGCAAATTTAACATCCGGTTTGCCTGAATTGGTCTGAACCGGTAGAATCCCACCCCTGGGCAAAACCAAGGTCCATGTTCACCTTGATTGTTCAGTGGCTTTCAATACTGTTGATCAAGGAATCCTGAGCCTGCTCCAAGGGCTCAAAATTCAGTAAGTTGTAAAATCAATTTACAATTTTATAATTGGCGCTTGAAGACAGGGACGGAGGCAGAGCAGCTCTTTTAAATGGCTTTATTTCTAACAATGTAACTTTAGCCGCTGGCCGTCAGCCCAGCAACAGCTGAGTGAGGGAGCCAGCTGACTCCATTTGACAGCTCCTTTTATAGAGAGCTGTCAAACGGCTCAGCCAATCAGCGACCGCTTGCTCCAGCGTGAACGGCACCCGAGTGAGAACTTCCGCACTCAACACTCCTTTCCCCTAGAACCGCACAGGCGTAGTCGCTGAGGTAGATGGGCCGCTGCTTCTCTCGATCAGATCGTCTTGGTCTGGTTGGCAGCGGTGGCATGACAGGAGCAGCACTCGGCGGTGATTTCTTCCTGGGACGGCGTTGGCTTCCTTTCTCCAGCGGGCTGTGGCATTTGACTGGAGGCTGGCTTCTGTGGTGAGAGTGCTTCGATGTTGATGAATCTGGTGGTAGTCCGAGAGACCGCTGTTCGGGTGTAGCACTTTGCGAGTCTGCGGCTTCATCTTCTCCCCTGTCTGATGTTTCTGGTTCAAACTGGGCCAGACCTGTAGGAGTACTCCAACAACTTCTTAGCTGGTCCACATGCCTGCGCCATAGTCTCCCATCCCCTAACCTTACTCTGTAAGATTTAGGGCCTGTCTGCTGTTCAACCCACCCAGGCACCCATAAAGGAGCCCCTGAATAATTTCGGGAGTAGACTGGATCCCCAGGACAAAAAACCCTTGTTTTACTAGAAGAGTCTAGGGGTGCCCTGGGGGTATACATGGGGTGCAGGAGATCCAAAGTTATACGTAGCTTTCTACCCATAAGGAGTTCAGCTGGAGAAAGGTTGGTAGCGGTGCTAGGGGTGGTATGCTGTGCCAAAAGGTACCTGGCTATCTGGGTAGGCCAGTCCCCTTCCCCCAATCTACCCAAGGCTTCCTTGGCAGATCTCACGGCTCTTTCAGCCAGGCCATTAGAAGCAGGGTGAAAAGGCGAGATTAAGGCGTGTCTGATACCTCTGTGGGCAAGGAAGAGTTCAAAGGGGGAAGAGGTAAATTGTGGACCGTTGTCAGAAACCAAGGTGTCAGGGAACCCGTGGGAGGCAAAAATAGAGTCCAAGGCCAAACAGACAGATTCAGATGTTGTGTTTTTAAGAACCACCAATTCCACCCATTTGGAGAAAGAGTCAACTAGTACCAAGAAGTTTTTTCCCTGAAAGGGGCCTGCCAGATCTATGTGCAGCCTAGACCATGGGGTATTGGTATCCTCCCACTCCCAGGGCAGGTGGCGGAGGTGAAGGTCTGGACAGCTGGCAGGTGGAGCAGTGTTGTACTTTATTGGTAACTGCCTCGTCCAGGCCTGGCCACCAGACATAACTCTTGGCCAGAGCCTTCATCATGTTGATGCCAGGGTGCCCCTCATGGAGAAGGTCCAGGATTCTTGAATGCAATAGGCGAGGAACAACAACACGGGGACCCCACAGCAGACATCCTTTAAGCACACTTAACTCAGACTGGCGTGATTTGTAGGGCCAGAACTCAGAAGGAGTAACAACCCCAGGCCACCCTCTCTGTACCCAATCCATAACTTGAGAAATTTGGGTATCTTTAGAAGAAGCATAGGCAATATCGTGAGCAGTAAGAGGAAATTGCAGTTTCTCAAGCAGGAAAACAGACAGAGAAGGGGCAGGGTCAGAAACGAAGACAGGTAAAGGGCACCTGCTTAAAGCATCAGCATGAGCGACATCTTTACCTGGCCTGTAAGAAAGCTTGTAGGAGTAAGCTGCCAAAAAAAGGGCCCAGCGTGTCATCCTGGGAGAGAGGATCTGGGGGCTAGGTTTGTCACCTGCCAGGATACCAAATAGGGGTTGGTGATCTGTGGCAAGTTCAAAGTGGTGTCCAAAGAGGTACTCGTGAAATTTTTTAACAGAGGCCACTGCTGCCAAAGCCTCCTTGTCAATTTGGCTGTAGTTGCGTTCAGATTTTGAAAGAGTCCTTGAGAAATACGCGATTGGAGCCTCTTGGCCATTTGGCAACTTGTGACCCAGGACAGCCCCAATCCCATAAGGAGATGCATCACAGACCAAAACGAGGGGAAGAGACTCATTGAATTGTATGAGAACCTTTGAGGAGGTGAGCAAGGATTTTACGGCCGTGAAAGAGGCCTGTTCCTGAGGTCCCCACTTCCAAGTGGCTTTGGAGTCTAATAGTCTGTGCAAAGGTTCAGCCACAATGGCCTTGTGAGGGAGAAAAGAGCTATAGAAGTTTAAAAGTCCCAGAAAAGCTTGTAATTCAGTCTTGTTATGAGGCACAGGGGCATCTTGGATCACATGGATTTTGGACTCCATAGGGTGAATTCCTTTGGAGTCGATGTGGTAACCAAGGAAATCAATGTGAGGGACTGCAAAGATGCATTTATCTCTGTTTAGCTTTAGGCCGGAGTCTTGAAAACACTTGAGCACTTGGTGCAGTCTTGTTAAGTGCTGCTGAGGGCTGTCAGCAGCAATAAGGATGTCATCGAAGTAAGGGATGACCCCTTTGATATTGTAAAGCAAACGTTCCATAATAGATTGGAAAATACCAGAGGCCACGCTGACACCAAATTGTAAACGTTTGCATTTGAAAGCGCCCCTGTGTGTGATTATAGTTTGGGCTTCTGCAGTTGCGTTATCTACAGGGAACTGCTGGTAGGCCTGAGTCATGTCCAGCTTGGTGAAAATTGAGCTTTTTCCCAAGGAGTGAAGTAGATGCTGTATTATGGGAACAGGGTACGCATTTGGCTGGAGTCCCTTGTTTATTGAGGACTTATAGTCTGAACAGATTCTTACTGAGCCATCACGTTTAAGGGGTGTAACAATGGGAGTTTCCCATTTAGAAAAATCAACAGGTTCCAAAACCCCTTGAGAAATTAATTTATCAATCTGGGCATCCACTTTGGGGCGTAAGGCCAGGGGCATTCTGCGTGGTTTGAGGCGTATTGGAGCTATGTTTAGATCTAGGTTAAGAGAGATAGGGGTGCCTGTGTAACACCCTAACTTCCCATCAAAAACTTCTGCAAAGTCATTGAGAAGGCTTTGTAGATTGAGGGGAGTAACTGCATTAATTCCAGAAATGTGGAGGCCCAGTGAATGGAACCAGTCCAGACCCAGTAAACTGGGCAGGCTGCCTTGCACTATGACTAGAGGTAGGTGGCCCTGAAAATTGTTATATTTAATGTGGAACTTGCCTGTTCGAGGACAGGAATGGGTTGTCCTTGGTAGTCCTTCAGAGTCAGGTTGCAGGGTTGCAGTTGCTTCCTTTTGAATGAAGGCAGCAAGTTGTTCAGGGTCTTCCACGAGATGAGTGATAGAGATGATCCTGTGTCAACTTCCATCTGGCAGGGATTGCCTTCTAGGAGAAGATCAACATTAATTTTATTAATATTGAAAGAGTGGGGTAGTGACTCAGCTCTTTGGAATGCATCATTGATAGTATAGCATTCCTCCTTGGTTTTAAAGTTTTTTGCTTGGTTAAATTTTTTAGTAGGCTGATTTGTGCTCCTAGGTGATTGGCAGATTCTTGCCAGATGACCTTTTCTTTGGCAATTGAGGCAAACCGCGTTTCTGAAACGACAGGTGGTTCTCAGATGATTTCCTCCACAACTGAGACAGATCAGTTGCTGAGTGGGTAGTCTTCTTTTCTGGAAAGGTTGAGGAGTTCTGAGGCGATTGACTTCTTCCTCTTCCTCAAAGAATTCATCTTCATAGGCAGCATCTTCATAGTTAACAGCAGTGCTAGGTTTACTTCCTGGGAGGTTGTTTGCCTTCTGTATCGCAGCTGCAGATACGCTTGACAGTTCAGCTGCTTGGGCTTCCTCTATACCTTGTTTTAAGGTGAGGTCTGCTTTTGCTAGTAGTCGCCTTTGTAGACGTAGGTCTCTCACCCCGCAGACAAGTTGATCAAGCAGCATGTCATCCAGCTGATCACGGAAACCACAGTGAAGGGCAGCTGAACGGAGGGCTGCCACATACTCACTAATGGATTCGTTTTCAGCTTGGGCTCTTTGGCGGAAAGCGTGGTGGTGGGCGTCGCGATGGCGGGGCATAATGGTTGCCTAGTACTTCTTGCAGCTCTTCCCAGGAGACAGCTTTGACTGTCTGGGGTGCCAGCATGGCAGTGGCTGTGTCAAAAACGGTGGCTCCGCAGAAACTCAGGAAATAGGCTTTTTTCCTGTTAGGGGGAATGTCTGACAGGTTCGCAGCATCCATGACGCATTCGAACCTGTTAATGTATGAAGTCCATGTCTCTGCCGTTGGCCGGAAAGGTGGAAAGTTCGGGGGTGCCAACATCTCGCAGCTCGTAGCGACAGCTCTTTAGAATAGTGACTTTCAGCTGCGTTGTCCTCTGCTTCCCCGCTTTGGAGATCTGCTTCCGCTGTTAGAATCCCACCTTCGTCGCCAGTTTTATAATTGGCGCGCTTGAAGACAGGGACAGAGGCAGAGCAGCTCTTTTTAAACGGCTTTATTTCTAACAATGTAACTTTAGCCACGGCTGGCTGTCAGCCTGCGGCAACAGCTGAGTGAGAGAGCCAGCTGACTCCGTTTGACAGCTCCTTTTATAGAGAGCTGTCAAACGGCTCAGCCAATCAGCGACCGCTTTGGCTCCCACGTGAACGGCGGCCCGGAGTGAGAACTTCCACACTCAACAACAATGTTTTTCTTTCTTTCTTTCAGAGTGGTTTCAGTCAGTCTTAGTCAGGGGAGAGAGATTGCTCAATAGGTTTTTTTTGTGGGATGCCACAGGATTTTACTCTCTCTCCCCTCCTCTTCAACATCGACATGTTGGGCAAGACCATTCACTATTTTACAGTTCAGTATCATCAGTACACCAATGATAACCCAATTATACAATATCTTTCAACCTTGGGCCTTCCAAGTGGAGCTGGCAGGTTTCTGTCTCTATTCAACATACAGGGTTTGACTAACCTTCAACCGAAAAATTTAGGACAACTGAATTCAAGGACAATTATGATTATTTTCAAAGGTAAATACAATGATAATCATTTACATTTTAAGATTATACTCAATGTGCCAATGTGAATGGGGGAGAACTGTCTCCAACTTAATCCTATGAAAACTGGCAGAGTGCAGGGGACCAAAAGAACAGAGATGGGCGGGGAGATAGGCAAGTGGTGATTGCAGAAGTGCACCCATTACTGGAGTTGGGCAATGTAAAAATTTAATTAATAAGTAAAACCAGAAAAACAAACAATTGAGAAAATTTTGAAATAGCGTATCTAAAAGATTCCCCATAAATTGATTTATGGAGGGAGATTGGACTCTAAAAGAAACATGAAACCAACTAAAATTAATTAGTGGAAACCAACACAACTTTTTGTTTGGCACAGCACAGATTTAATAATAGATTTCATATTTATTAGAAGAAATTTTTAACTATAAATGTAGATACCAGAGGATGTACTATAGTAGAAATTGTTTATTAAAAGCTTTATTGGATATAGACTACCAGAAATATATTCTATCATTCATAACTTCAAGAACTTGCTGGTGGATTTTACTCTTATCCTGTGGTAGAACATGGAAATTAAAACCTCTTAAAATAAAAAGAACAGTGTAAAGTATATTGCAAAAAGAACAGAAGCTGTTCCCTAAGGTATGAGAGACAGATTATTGATGAGCAGCATATGAAAAATGAAGGCAATATTACATAAAGAAAAAAGTTGTAAGAAGAAACTTCAAATTTATCTTTTGAACATTAATCACTTTTAAGACTGAAATAAAAACATTAATAACTACTAATCCCACCCTTGGGCAAGATTTTATTTAAGAAGAAAAAGAAAGTAACTTAGAGAGTTATTTTTTTCCATGGTGCTATCTGATATAAAATCTACCCAAAATGTAAGTTGGGAGGATAATATTCCATTCATTTCATCTAAGAGTCAGACTGATAATCCTTATATATCTACTAAGAATTAAGCCCCACTTATGCCATTGGATTTTCTCCTAGGTAACTAAGTAAACAGTAAGGCTAAATCTGTTTATATTGATCAATTGTTTCCATTATGATGGTGGAAAGCTCTGGTGGGCTGCAAATCATTTTAACATCTAATTTTGAAATGATGGCCACAGATGACTGAAGAGAAGAACAAGTAATAGGCAGGGGTAGGACTCAAATTTCTTAGCAACCGGTTCTGTGGGTGTGGCCTAATTTGTAGGTGTGGCTTGGTGGTCATGTGACTGGGTGGGCATGACTTTGTGGGTGGGCATGGCTTGGTGGGCATGGCTTGGTGGGCATGTGACTGGATAGGCATGGCTTGTATGTAAATATTATAAATATTTATGTAAATATTGATTTTTTTACAAAAGCAGGCAAAGCAGGCAAGCAGATAGAGTTGCTCACAGAATTACAGATTCACTTAGAGATCTAACTTTCTGCAATCGACTACCTGAGTCTGTCACATAAAATTTGCTTGCAAGCAAGAAAGTAATCAGCAAAATATATAGATATTTCCTGGACCATAAATTAAAAGAAGAAACAGTTACAGATACCATGATAAAATGGGCCAAAAATGTGGCCCATACTATTGAAACAGACAAATGGGAACATATTTGGCAAAGCGAACTACAAATTGACTTTGTCTGTAGCCTACAAAGAAAACTTATATAAAATGACCTATCGTTGGCACCTACCCCCGGTCAGATTGGCAAAGATGTATACTAATTTATCACCCAACTGTTGGAAGTGTAATCATCCACAAGGAACATACTTTCACATGTGGTGGACATGTCCATTTGCTAAGAAATACTGGAGGAAAATAAAGAACTGGATACTAAATATGACAAAGCAAAACTTAGAACTAGATCCTGAAATATTTCTCCTAGGTATGATCAATTTAAAAATGGAAAAAAATACTACTATTTAATTCTTCACATTATAACTGCGGCTAGGATAGCCTATGCACAGAACTGGAAATTTCGTCTCCCCCTCAGATGACACTGTAATCAAAAGATTCATGAATGCGCCGAAATGGACAGTTTAACTAAGATACTAAAAAACAAACAAGATAGTGAATGTTATGTATGCAGGTTTAAAGTCATTGGTTTAGTTTGAACTGTTCTTGTAAAATGTAAGAAATGATTGGTTTAAAAGTGCGGAAAACCCTGCACTCTGATTGGCTGGCAACTGCGGCTGCTGGCTATATGTAGCAGCCACAGCCCAGTCAAAGTGGGTTCGTTCTGAGCTGTAGTCACTAATAAACAAAGAGCTTGAAGCACTCCGCATCTGTCTCTTCATGCAAACTTAACACTGGCGGCGAAGGTGGGATCTCCCTGAAGAAGAAGGCAATGAGGAACAGAAGGAGAGCGAGATGGCTGCACTGAACACCCCCAGCCCGCTCGATCCGACGGCAGAAGACTGGGACGTGATGCAGATCGTTTCCAAATGTATCTGGAAGGAAACGATCTTGCCAACATTTCGAAAGTGGAAGAGGCGGTCTTTCTCACGCACTGCAGTCCGCAGTTTTCAAGATGGCGAAGGCATTGGCGGGAGCTGCAGACGTGAAGGTAATGGAATGGCCTGACTTAGAAAAGTTGTTAAGAGCCCATTATGCCCACAAGTATCATGCCTCATTAAGAGACACGAGTTTTACTGTCGTGATCAAGGGGAAAGCAAAAACATAAACGACTTCATGGCAAGTTTAAGAGACATTGGGGGTGCATGTGAATTTAACAATTTAGAAGAGGCCATGCGCGATCGATTTGTTCTGGGCCTTAAAGACAAGGTGCTTCAGAGCAAGTTATTACTAAGACCTAAGATCACGCTGAAGGAAGCAATAAGAGGCCTCTTCAGCAGAAGCTACCAAGTCCTCAGCAGCAGCCATGAAGAAAATTAACAAGGCCACAAGCCATCCTGATGTGGAAAAGTCCACAACAACTCATTGTGAGCAAATAGATTCTGAGTCAGACTGTAGTGAGGTGGAGGAAGGAATTTATAGACTCAGAATGGAAAAGAAAAGAAAGACCTGGGAAGAAAGAGGCAAGATTTCTACTGCAGAGGTTGTGGGGAAGCCACCCCGACTGAATGCAAGTTCCTAGATACCATCTGCCTCCGTTGTAAAAAAGAGACACCTAGCAAGAGTCTGCAAATCATCCAAAACTCCACCCAACAGAAGGAAGTTTCCTGACAAAGAATTCAAGCCCAACAACCTCAGTGAGAAAATGGGCAGCACACAGAAGCAAAGGGGAAGAATGAAACTCATCAGACAGTAACTATTGGTCATTCTTCTTCTATCAATAACAGAAAAGTGCATGTCAAGGTACTATTGAAGGAAGGCCTTGCCAAATGGAAGTGGACTCAGGCTCATATTTATCTATGGTGTCATGGGACACTATTCACAGACTACTCCCAAACATTCAGAAGAAGCATTTCAAGAAGCAAGCACTGACTCTTAAAGACTACCAAGGGAACAAGATTCCAGTAGTTGGAACAAGAGAATTCAACGTGAAGTTCAAAGGCCACACCAAACACTTGCCCCTGACCATCGTGGACAAGGATCGCCAAGCTTGCTGGGACTTGAGTGGTTCAATCCACTAGGCATCGAGGTGACTGGCATCAATCACGTGAGCAACACTGAATGGGAGGAGGCCTTGAAGTCTGAGTTTCCAGAGGTCTTCAGCGAAGGATTGGGCAAGTATATGGGGACCCCTATCACTTTCAATCTAGATCCCAAGGTGCCACCAATTCGCTTAAAGCCCAGAAGGGTCCCATTTGCCTTAAAGGAAAAAATTGATGCACAATTAGATAAACTAATAGCTCAAGGAGTTTTAGAGCCCACTGACCACTCCAGGTGGGAGACACCCATAGTCACACCAGTCAAGACTGATGGGTCAGTGATAATCTGTGGAGACTATAAGGGGACATTGAACCATGCGCTACAACAGAGCGCATATCCAGTTCCAGTGGTGCATCATTTACTACATTCACTTGGCAGGGGTACAGTCTTTGCAAATTGGATCTGGCCCAGGCATATCAACAATTAACAGTGGATGATGCCACTGCAGAGGCCCAAACCATTGTGACTCATAGAGGTGCTTTCAAATGGAAAAGGTTAAAGTTTGGAGTAAACATGGCACCAGGCATCTTCCAAAGCCTTATGGAAAGGATGCTCCAAGGACTGCCAGGGTAGTGCCTTACTTTGATGATGTGTTAATCTCTGCTGAAAATGACACTCAGTTACAAGAGAGACTCAGAGAAGTCCTTACCAGATTCAAAAAGCGGGTTAAAAGTCAAGGAAGAAAAATGCACTCTTAAACTGACAAGGTTGAGTTCTTGAGCTATATGATTGACAAGCATGGTATCCACCCCACAGATGCCAAGGTTCAGGCAATCAAAGAAGCCCCTAGACCAAAATGTAAAACAGATTTGCAAGCCTTCCTTGGACTCATTAACTTTTATCACATGTTCCTACCTCAGAAGGCAACCATTGCAGAACCACTGCACAGATTATTAGACAAAAAGTCTCGTGGGTCTGGGGCAGAAAAGAACAATCTGCATTTAACAATATTAAAAGACTAATCACGTCTGATGCTGTACTGATACAGTTCTCTGAGAATTTGCCTGTTGTACTGACTTGTGATGCATCCCCTTTGGAGTGGGGGGGGTTTGAGCCACAGGCTTCCCAGCAGGGGAAGCTCCTATTGCATTTTACTCTGCACCTTGACCAAAGCAGAGAGGAACTACAGCCAACTGGACAAGGAAGCCTTGGCAATTGTTGCAGCTGTCAAGAAATTCCATGAGTATTTATATGGGAGAACATTTACCATTGTCACAGATCACAAACCTCTGTTAGGCATTGTGGCAGGAGACAAACCTACCCACTATCCTGTCACCAAGAATGCTGAGGTGGACTGAATTTCTTGCTGCTTATTCATACAAACTCATCCACAGGCCTGGAAAAGACATTGGGCATGCAGATGCTTTGAGTAGCTGCCCACTTCCTTCTCACACTGAAGACTTTGCTCCTGAGACTTACACCTTTTTCCTAGAAACTGTTGCCAAGCTTCCAGTACATGCTGCTGAAATTGCCAGAGAGACTGCCAAAGACACTGTATTGGCTCCTGTTATAGGCTGGATTAAGAAAGGTTGGCCATTTCAAGATCTACCTCAACTTGCCCAACCTTTTAAATCCAGGCAAACTGAATTATCTGTATTAAGAGGATGTATTTTGTGGGGTAACGGTGGTTATTCCTACAAAACTGCAAAAAAGAGGTTTTGGAAATGTTACATGAGGGTCATCCAGGTATTGTCAGAATGAAGGGATTGGCCAGGAGTTATGTATGGTGGCCAGGTATTGACAAAATGGTTGAAAACTGGGTTGCATCTTGTCCCAACTGTCAGGTAGTCAGGCCTGCCCCACCTCTCGCCCCCACACAGGAATGGGAATGTCCTAGGGGCCCATGGTCCAGGATTCACATTGATTTTGCTGGCCCTACCAGAGGGCACACTTTCCTTATTATAGTAGATGCATATTCCAAATGGCTAGAGGTTATCCCTATGGCATCCACCACAACTGAAGCTGTCATCAAACAGCTTAAAAGCTTTTTGTAACTCACGGGTTACCTGATGTGCTTGTTTCTGACAATGGCCCTCAATTTACATCCAACCTTTTTGAATCATATCTAGCACAACAGGGTATCAGACATGCCCTGACAGCCCCTGGGCATCCTTTGGCTAACGGCCGGGCTGAACGTATGGTACAATTTACCAAGGAAAAACTTCAGCAATTGGGTCCAGGGGATATCACTGAGAGAGTTGAAAACTTCTCAGTGTTCAGCATATCACTCCCAACCCCTCAACTAATTTGTCCCCAGCTGAATTGTTGATGGGTAGGAAACTCAGGTCTCCCTTGATCGCCTTCATCCCACTTACGCACCCAACGCACCACTAGATTCCACTAGCAAATTCGCACATTCACTGTGGGTGATTCTGTTTATGCTAAGAACCTTATGGGTGAACCATTATGGATTCCTGCTGAGATAACCCAAATCACAGGCCCCAGGTCTTACAGGGTACAAACAGAGGATGGTGTCCTCTGGAGCAGGCATTGATCAGTTAAGATCCAGATTGCCTCAGGAGCATCGCTTTTGCTCCTCTCTGGTTCCCATACCTACTGCCTCTTCTAGGGGAAGGGAGGATCATGAGTGTAATGAACAAGCAAGAATCAACCCCATGTGTAATGAGCTAACACGACAGGAACCATCCCAAACCTGTCACAATACCAACAACCATTTTCACAAATGGAAGATTGCACATCATTACCTGATTTAGGTGCTGACATTGGGTTGGAGATGGATTGGGAGGAGAGACCAGGTTGTAGTAACCAAACAGGTTCTACCATTACTACAAGTCCTAGTAAGGAAATGTCAGCAGACACATTTCCTCCCTCACAAGGTGAGAACCTTAAAACATCTGAACCACGTAGGTCTCAACGTACCGTAAGAGCCCCACCTATTTAAAAATACATTAGATAGGCTGGGGTTTGAGTATGGACTGAACCTAGTGGGGGGGTGTATGTATGCAGGTTTAAAGTCATTGGTTTAGTTTGAACTGTTCTTGTAAAATGTAAGAAATGATTGGTTTAAAAAGTGCAGGAAAACCCCACTCTGATTGGCTGGCAACTGCAGCTGCTGGCTATAAGTAGCAGCTGCAGCCCAGCCAAAGTGGGTTCGTTCTGAGCTGTAGTCACTAATAAACAAAGAGCTTGAAGCACTCTGCGTCTGTCTCTTCATGCAAACTTAACAGTATACAAATATGGAACATATGGTACAAGTGGATAAAGGAAATGTAATCTATGATATTCTGATGAGATAAGGAAGAGTTAGACATGTAACTGATAGTAATGATATAGAGAAATTAAACTATTAAAGAACGAAGAAGTTACTTTGACAAGGTAGATCACATTAAACTATAGGAGGAAGATCTTAACCATTGCTCAGATAGGTTTGAAATGTATATATGTACATATATATTTGTGTTGTTTTGTCTGTGTGTTTTAAATTTTGTTGAATAAAATTTAAAACCTAATTTTCAAAAATTGCTTGCAAGCAAACTCATAAAATTTGCTAGCAGGCAACTCACAAAATTAACACACAACACACCATGTAGTAAATACTGACTTTTTTTATAAAAAAAGAGCAACTTTTATCCAAAAGCAGGCAAAGCAGGCAGGCAGATTGAGTTGCACACAGAATCACAGATCCACTTAGAGATCTATCTATCTACAATGGCTACCTGAGTCTGCACTGAAAAGTAGAAGCTTCAGTCCTAAGGAAGGTTCAGCTTGCTTTTAGATTAGCTAGAAAGCAAGAATCAAAGATTTCCTGCTTTCTAGCTAATCTAAACCCCACAGAGCAGAACAGCTGATGGTCGGGAGGAAAGGAAAAAATAAGCAACTTACCAAACCAGGCAAGTTGGATGGCTCGCATGTCAGGTAAGGAGTGGGTGGGGAGGGGCAGGGCCAGCCAGTGGAGCGATTTCCAGTTCTCCAAACTGTGGACAGTCATATTTGGATCCAACCCATTCTTAATGTTGTTGAATAATAACCAATTTGAGATAATAGCATTTAAAACTACAATGAAAAGGAAATACACTCACAAACATACACTTAGTTTTAAAATGCAAAGTCAATACAAGTAATTGACAGATATAAAAATCTGGAAAAAAGTTTTTTCAGTAATAATTTAAGAATAAAGCTATTGTGGTTTTTATTAGTGGTTAAAGATAGTGAATTAGAGGTCTTGAGCCCATGAGTTTTAGTCCTACCTTAGGCAAAAAGCCAACTGGATAGCCTGGGCTAGTCCCATTCTATCTCAGCCCTAACCAAAATGCAAAGGCAAGTCGCTTCTGAAATCTTGCCATGAAAACTGCAAGGATTTGTCTAAGCAGCCATCAGTTGTCAACACCGATCAAAGGAAAGATAACAATAAAAATAATTCAAAAAGATATTTATTTAAATATATTTGGCAAATATAATATTATTTTCCAGAATAAAACTGTAAAATTTAAAATTCAAAAATAGTACATTTTGAGTATAATCTTATCTAATGAAACATTCTGACATTTAAATAATATCATAACTTAAGTATGCATTTAAGTAAATATATAGCATTTTTGTAATTATATTATCCATATAGCAAAATTGACTATCAATGAATTATTATAACCAAAAAAGTAGAAACTTCTCAATTAGCATTTGAAGATCTCTCATCCTCAAAATTGATTTATTCTTCTCTACTGATAAAATATTGTGTTTATGAGCATTAGAAAAGGCCATCAAATATGCCAAGAAAAGGTTTAATATCACCATCATCATCAAGCTGATGCCTAGGAGAAAAAAATACAAAGAAGATATTATTTTTACTATATTAAACCCTATAAAAATTACTATTTTAACATAACATGGAAATACTATTAAACCAAAATATTGTGCTAGAGTATAAATATTAGTAGGAAGTGCAAACTGAACAGATAATTTATTCCTGGAAACCACTGTATCATTTCAAAATGAAAATGGTCCTGATATTGATCTGGAGAAAGAAAAATGTGTTCCAGGATTTTCTAGAATATTTCATTCCTGAAAAAATGAGTTTTGTACAGCCTTAATTATTTGCATGTCTTGTCTTATGTCAACAATGAGCATTCTCAGAGCTGTAAAGAGAACAATCAAATATCCATTATCTCAGTCAGAAAGAAAAAGTTTAGAATCTAAACTTTGGAGCACACAGAGACTATTGCATACTACAATCAGCACTTCTGTGTTTATAGTTTTACTGTTGTCTGAAATAAAGAAACTAGTTGAGTTGTGTCTATATGCAGTTATAGAGTTCAGATTTGCAGCCATGCTTGGGAGAAGTCTGGAATATATAGTAGGAAAGTAAAAAGAGTTAGTTGTGAGTTTATGCCTTTTGAAATACATGTTGAGAAAACATGAAAATTTCAGTTTGAAGATTCTACTAAAATGTTTCTTAATACCTAAGATCAACCCCCTTTGTCATGGTTTTGTTAGTAATAAAAAAGTCTTCCTTTCCAGCAACTTGGTAAGATCTCAAGGTTGTTTCTGAAGTTGTAGTTAATTGTGCCATTTTCAGCTTTTCTGGTAGATTATATTCTTGAAGTCTAAACTGTAATACACACCCCCCCAAAAAACAAGTAGATACAGTTAGCATCATATGATCAATGGTTTACTTCTATTTTATATAGGTTTACCCAACTGAATCTTGGGAATATAAACTTAAGACCTAATATTATACTAAAATGATTCTATGCCTCTATGAGAAAGAGAGAGAGGGAGAGGGAGTGGGAGAGGGAGGGAGGGAGGGAGGGAGAGAGAGAGGGACTGTGGCCCTATCTTCCCAAACTTATAGATATGACCTAGGCAGTGCTTAACTGCATCTTAGCCATAAACAATCAACCCTGCTTTCAGAGAGAGCCTCCCCTTATTCCATCTAACCAAAGACTAGAAACTTCACTCACTGCTTATGCCATTACCTGAGGGCAGCCTTAATAAAGAATTGCAATAGAATAACTAGGTGATTAAGATATCATCCTTAATCATAGTCAGGCAGTTGATTAGCATCTCCTTAACAATGAACTTCCCCAGTGCTGCTGCCACTTCTAAAAGTGGAGCTTTTGCCTAACCATAGAAATGCCTCAGGCCCATAGTCAAGAACCTGCTGAATTACCCCAATATTTACCAATAAACTAGATTTTTAAGACTTGCTACCTGTAGCCCTGTAAAAATCTTTGCTTTCCCATTGTTTGCCATTCCTATTTCTTGTAAAACTGGGATCCAACAATCACTGAATAAACGTTTGGTTATTTCTGCTCTGTGTGGTACCCCTTTCTTTCTTCTGAATTTTTCATGACAACAACTATCTTTCAGAAAATGCACATACAACTTCTGTCCTGCCTCAGTCATGCATATGCAAACATACAAATGTCAGAAAAGTTTATCAGACATAATTGGTAATAAACCTAATAAAAACCAGGCATCTTTTCAATATGCATTTAGTACAATATTAGACAAGATTATCAAATTTGTATATTATCACTTACAATATTTTGATTTCCATATTCTAGAAATAATTTGTTACTGGATGGAGGAGTCAGTGAAGGAGAGTAAGAATTGTGTAAACAGACATCAGGTTTTGTTTTATTTGGAGAATAACTAAAACAAAAAACAAAATAGAATCCAAAATGCAAAATAAAAGATTATAAGGTTTTAAAAGACAGCAAGGTGCTACCACAATAAATTATGTAACATTTTACAATTATTTTATTTTACAATTATGTAAAATAAAAGATTATAAGGTTTTAAAAGACAGCAAGGTGCTACCACAATAAATTATGTAACATTTTGGAGCATTTTCATTCTAAACATATACGAAGGTGTGTAGTAACAGTAGGAAATATATACATCTCTGCACTCCACTCTTAATATATGTATATTTAGGATGTTTCTGCAGAAGTTTTGTTTACAAGATTGATCTGATATCAAGATTCAGTCTGCATTAAAGAGTAAAGATTTGCATACAAAAAAGATTTTGTGCATATGTAACTCTTATACTTGTGAACCAGAATGGCCTTTTTAAAGAAATCATAAACATATCTTCTTATGCAAAAGCAGTCTGTTAGAGACGGCCAGAAGACAAGTGGGATAGTGTATCTCTGGGGAATTTATATTTGAAAATCTTTGTATATGCAAGTATAACTGAAGATACATAAGTAGTTGTTTTATTACATTATATATACCTTTTAAAAAGTGCCCCAGGAGGTTTTTTCTGAGCGTTTTGGCAAAATGATGTATTTTTTCTCAAATTCTGAATGCACATGTTTTTGGATTCCAGGGGAGAAGATTCTAAAACATAAAAATAATGCCAAACATCTTGCAAATAGTATCTAAAGATAACTGAAATTGATCTGATATATCTAACATTTTAGTACCTTACTAATATAAAATCCTGGGTGAATTTGAAAAACAAGATAAACAGAGTTGGCCTTTGTTTGATAAAATAATCAAACGGTTGTAGCCTAAATTGGGAAGTAAAAAGTAATCTTGTAAAAAGGTAGTGCAAAGCCACTTCTGTATTTTTGCCATATATTCACACTAATATTTCAATTTAGTTACCATGAGTTAAGCAAAACAGAATCTTTATCAAAACAAAAGCTAATCAATCATACAGCATGCTTATTTGTGATTTAAATCTAACGTCTTACTCAGTGATATACTGCAAAGTAAATATTTCTTCTTAAAATCTTGTCTATATTCCTAAAACCAATACACAGAAAGATCAGATATAACAATTAAGTGTATCTGCCTCCAGTGTTCCAAATTATTAAGGAATTATCTGGGCATGCAACTATATTATATTTTAGAAACTATATTCTATTATTTTATTTACCCCTTTTTATATAATAAAATAATATTTTAGTCACATGTTAAAAACATTTTTTTGCACTGTGTTTGTGACTGGAGAGGTTTTCTTTTTTGGCTGAAACTAATAATGCAGATTTTATATACAAAATACTAGTACATAATTTAAACTAAAATTAGCTACTACATTTATTTTTTACCTGGATCTTTTAACTCCTGCATATTAGTGTTGTTGCATACAAAACTTCCATCATTATAATCATTCCAAATTTCATTTCCTAATTCAAAATTTACATTCAAAGTTTCAGAAAACAAAGAGACGCTTTTATCTGTATCAGTCAAGTTGCTCATTGAAGATTCTTCAAGATTTTCATATGAGCTCATTGTTGGGTTACTCTTTTCATCAGACTGCTTCATAGCAAAGAAATCTAAAATTTGACATAACAATAATATTCCAATGTAATTTTTTACATTATTAAAATAATAAATTTATCCAATTTAAACAAAGACAAGTGAATAACACCATTTTTGGAAGTAAGTATGATGTTTCTAATATGGAGCAGATATTTATTTATAAAATGTGCATTTGATTGCATTAATTTTTACAAGCTTTTCTAATTATGTTATACTGATCTGAAACATTTACCAGTATATTCAGATACTTATGACACTGGCTTTGATAGTAAATTTTTATTTTGTGTCAAAAATCTACAAAATAAGAATATTCTGGGATAATAAAGATAACCCAGTTATTCCTTTATGTTACCATATAATGAAGTGAGGAAGCATGATGTTCCAAATACTTAATGCAATTAATTTATATCATTGAAACTACAGGAATTAAAAGAATTGAACTGTGACTAAATTGTGGCCAAGTAAAATAAATGTTAAGAATCATTAAAAATGTACCATTCGTTTTGCGAACTTCAGGTTCCAGTTGAAATGTTTGACAGACATTAGAACTGTAGATGTCTTCTGGTAAAGGGATCTTGGATGTTGTACATGTTCTAATCTTTAGCAAAATGAAATAATTAGAATCAATGTTTTAGTGAAATAAATTTGAGACTATTATTAAAGAAAACAAACAATTGCCTTTTCCTACTGTGCTGTCCAGCCAGTTTAGAGTTAATGGGATTTGGGATAGGTAGTTAGGAATTGAGAGCTGTCCCCTTAAGGGAATGCATCATGGGAAATGTAGTTAAGGTATCCTGGGAAATGTAGTCCATGTCATGTGGTCACATCTGTAATCCTGATTGGTCACTAAATTGACCCTTGTTGGGTTGGGGGAGGCTCCCTCACTCTAGCCTGAATCTTATACCATGCAGTTGCTACAATCATCATCATGGTCATCATCATGGGGATGAGAGTTTAATATCTTTCTACACCACAGTTCAGATATGCAAAGGATTAGACATTAAGAAGAACCTCGTCATAAATGTGAGTTGATAGGATGCCTGATGAACCAATAAAAATACTTTGTATAGATGCTTTGTGGAGTTGCTCTGTCTGCTTTATATCCATCCAGAGCATAATAAGCAGAACACCTACACAGTACAACTTGATGCCATTGCCATGGATCTTGACAGACTAGAACACTGGGCTGTATCTAACAAAATGAAATTCAATGTAGAGAAAAGTAAAGTCCTACACTTAGGCAAGAAAAACCTAAGTGTACCCATATAGACTGGGTGAAACCAGGCTCAATAGCAGTAACTGTGAGAGGGATCTTGGAGTCTTAGTGGACAACCAGCTGAATATGAGCCAGCAGTGTGCAGCAGCCAAAAAGCTAATGCAATCCTAAGTTGCATTAACAGAGGGATACAATCAAGATCAAGTGAGGTACTAATACCACTCTATAAAGCCTTAGTAAGACCACACCTAGAGTACTGCATCCAGTTTTGGTCACCACATTATAAAAAAGATGTTGAAACTCTAGAAAAAGTACAGAGAAGAGCAACCAGGATGATTAGGGGACTGGAGACTAAGGCATATGAAGAATGATTACAGGAACTGGGCTTGGCTAGTCTAGTGAAGAGAAGGACCAGGGGAGACATGATAGCAGTCTTCCAATATTTGAGGGGCAGCCACAGAGAGGAAGGGGTCAATCTATTTTCTAAAGCGCCTGTAGGCCAGACAAGGAATAATGGATGGAAACTGAACAAGGAGAGATTTAACCTGGAAATAAGAAGAAACTTTCTGACAGTGAAAACAATCAACCAATGGAACAGCTTGTCCATGGAAGTTGTGGGAGCCATCCGTTGAGATCTTCAAGAAGAGATTGGACTGCCATTTGTCAGAAATGGTGTAGGGTTTCCTGCTTGGGCGGGTTGAACTAGATGACTTATAAGGTCCCTTCCAACTCTGATTATCTGTTATTTATTATCTCTAAAGTGATTATGCATTTCCATCATCTTCCTGTAATTGCTATTGCCCAGTTATAGGTACCTGCTTGCTTTAGCTGGGCAACTGGAAGGACCTTTATGTCTTGTGTTTTTAGCCCTTCCTCTGAGAAATACTCCTGTCCTATGTGTATGTTATTGGCTTAAATTCTATCTATCTTCCCCCACGGGACTTGTGCCTCTCCTAGTTTAGGGATGTTCACTTTAAATTTAGATGATATATGGTACAGTCATAATTAACACAGCGCTTCATCTTGGCATGCCCCTTAATTTCTTCCAGATATTGAACTTCAGTATACAGTAATTTAGGAACACCCCCAGATTATATTGTCTCCTCAGTAAATCAACAGAACCATAACCCGCATAATATTTATTCAAGTTATTCTATATTCATTTTCCAAGCGTGTTTTAATGCCCTTCCTTCTGCAGTTATGGATAGCAGTTATAAAGGAATCCCTTGAGTTTCAGGTGAAACTGAAACACTAGAATATGTTTCTCTATGATGTAAATTCAATGCAGAACTGTGTTGTCAATTAATTCACGTTTTGGAAACACTGCCTTGCCCCCAGATCAATATTATTTATCTAGAAGTTTTCTTAAATCACAGACATCTTAAAATCATTTGTTTTAACATTCAAATGTTGTGCTATAGTGATCAAGCTACATCATATCTAGTTTTCTTATTAAAGGTATGTCATATATTAAACTGTTAACATTATTATATGTTTGGATTGTACCAGAGTTGTTCTAATTTATGTCTTACTAATCTTGAGCTGTAATAAAGAAAGACAATGATGATAGATGACTCTTACTGTTACAATACCTCGGCAATCCTGGAAGAAAAGCTTTTGGAGTATAACTAAATTGTTTAAGATCGACTTTTTGAGATTTATTTGACATCTGCATCTAAAATGTAGAAAAATATTATTATTATTATTATATACAAATACACATATATTTGTTTCTTGTATACAGCTAGAAAATGAGAAACCATCACCAATTAAATAAACCTATATACGAACATTATTTTCTCTACTTGATATGTTTTTATATGGTAGAAAATAGCTCTTTGTGTATGTATGTAGAGCAAGAGAGAGATCTACTTGCAGTATCTATGGGTTGAGAATTTTCTATGGTAAGATTAGGGTTAGCATTAGGAGTAAAGAGTTCTAATCCACCCTTGGAAGCCAGCTGAGTGATGTTTTGGACCTGTTATTCTCTCTCAGACTTTGATCCAGAAGCTGAAAACTACCATGCTACCAGTATGCCTATGGAGATTCTCAGTTATCCAGGTCATGGTTGTCCCAAAGGTGCTTTTTCAAGAGGCAACTGGAGTTTCCTATTTTTCTTTGAAGACATTTTGGTTCTCATACAAGAAGCTTTTTCAACTCTTGACTGGATGGTTAAGTTCATTTCTGAGAGCACAACATACTGAATTATCTGTTGCAGGTGGACCCTTTGAATTTTCCTCCACGAGTCCAATATATAGAGCTGAAGAAGCTTCCTGGATGAGAAGCGAAACATCTTCAAAAAAAAAACCAGAAAGTCCAGTTGGCTCTTGAAAAAGCACCTTTGGGATTTGCTACCAACATGTATTAAAACTAACATAATAGATAACAGGCATAACCTTCAATGAAAAGAGCTTTATATGGGAATGGATTGATTTGGAATGATGATAGTGATTTCAGTAAATGGCAGCTTTGAATTATGCAAAGAACTCAGCAAATGAAGGGTGGCTATAAATCTATTTATAGTTTATTATTACGGTGTATTATAGAAATATAATTTATTATATTTCACTCACTATTATACTTGTTATATCATTTTATGGTAGAGAAAACTCCTACAAAAGGCAAGAATAGCTTGAAATCTGTAAATTGGTCTACCTTTAGTAAAGGGGAAGACTAGATGGCAATTCCACAGAAATAAAAATGATTGCACTGTAAAATCTTAAGAACAAAGTATAAACTTTATCCCCCAAATCCTGCAAGATGGCAGGCAAGAAGCATTATCAAACTTTTGTCTGAAAAAGTAGCATAATGTACAATATCCAGTTTATTATTCAATCCAACAATCATATTCAAATTAGCCACTAATCTTTAAAGAAAAATGCACATATTTTTTTCATTTCAAAGCTACCTCCTGTGGAATACTGGTGTCAGCTTCTATACTTATTCCAAATAAATGGTCTAGAAGATTATAAAACATTTATTTCCCAATATTTTTTTCTGGAATAATTTGTACCATCGCCTTAATCTTTTTGTAGGCATTTTTAATGTTAATATAATATTCCACCTCTTTTCCTATTTCACAGGATATATTCAACATCAGATATTATATTTCACTAACAAAAATGGTCTTAATTTCAAATAGTTATTTTATTTTAAAAGGGCACACATATTCTTCCAAATTCATGTACCTTTAGTCGCTTGACTGGGGGAATGGCAGATTCAGCATTCCTGTTTCTTAAGTCAGTAAGATATGAAGAAAAAGCTGACTCATTCTTCATGTTAGATTTCTCTGAAACTCCAATTTTACCTTTAAAATGTAATATATATTTTCATTTTACATTTACATTTTATTTTTGTTACAGAAAACTAAAAACAAAAGAAAAATAATTCATAAAAGTTTGAAGTAAACTCTTGTATGACAACAGCCAACCACTTCCATTTTATTGGCAACATTGTATGTACTAATTATTTCATGTACCAGGCCATGGCCTGTTAGGAATCGGGCTGTGCAGCTGAACATGAGCAGCAGGTGAGCAAGCAAAATTTCAACTGTGCATGTGCTGGATCTAGGTTTCATGTGAAATCATCCATCACCCTCATCCATGGAAAAATTGTCTTCCATGAAACTAGTCCCTGGTGCCAAAAAGGGTGGGGACTGCTGTTGTACCTTAAGAATCTGTCATGTTCCAAATGTAAAGCTTTCTCCAATATACCCATTTTTTTAAAGTGTTTACATTTATGAGCATGTGCACATTTCTAAACTCAAGAGGCTGAGTGAATCCTTCTCTTTACATGCAAACTGTATCATTCATAAGTTACAATAAGAAAAATAACTCACAACAATCATGTCCACATGTTTCTTTATTTTTGCAGTGGTGATTGCATTTTCTATTTCCATTCTTTACGCTTAGTGATTCTTGGCTACAAATGGCTTCTTTTGTTTTATGTCAATTTGATGGCATAAAAGAAAATAAAACTTTAAACATTATATCAGAATCAAATACATGGTAATCACTGAAAAATGGCAGCCTTTGCACATTATTTTACTGTTTTTTACACAAATTCTATAAGGTAATATGTAAGTGAAGAAGGAACATGTAAAAACATTTGAAAATGATCATGTAGGAAACAGGTGATAAGCCTACTAAAAGTTTACTATAATTTAAGTGAATTTGTCCTTAATTTACAAGTGTATACACCAGTGGTGGCATTAAAAATTTTTTTATTACTGGTTCTGTGGGTGTGGCTTGGTGGGCGTGGCAAGAGAAGTATACTGTAAAATCTCCAGTCAGAGGTGCTATTTGCCAGTTCTCTGAACTACTCAAAATTTCCTCTATCAGTTCTCCAGAACTGCTGAATACCACCTTCGGTATACACTGACACTTCAATGTCAGAACAAAAGGATAAGACATAAAGTATACATTCCGTTTCTAAAAAGTTTGTACCAAATTAAATCCCCCTGTGTTCAGTAAGGCAATCCCTGGAAAATTTATCTGAAGATCCTACAATTTAAATAAAAACCAACTAAAATATTCAGATTCCAAAAACAAAATACCTATACATTATGGATCCATTTTATATATTATTTTTAATGAATTGGCCTAAAATCATTAAAAAGTTATTTGCTATTTAGAGTATTAAAAACAAACTTTAAGATAACAAAAAACCATCAGAATTCTAGTGCTATTTATCATCACAAAGAGAATACCTTGGGCAAATTTCAAATGTCTACTAAATAAGTGGCATTTGCATTTTGAATATTAAATCCAAAAGCACATTGATTTTTTTGTTTGCCAATTCTTATCATAATTATTTTAATATTCTGCAATCAAAAACTTCTGAAGTAGGCCAGTACCCTTTACATTATTCACTATCAAACTGGGTTCTGACATCAAACACTTACCTAAAATCTATTTGGCTACTACCAATAAATATTTAGTATGGAATTTTTATTTACCTTTATTTGTTCTTAATTTTGATGATCCTACTGAAGATGTCTGAGAGCTATCAGATTTTCCATGAGTTATCATGATTCCAAACTTCTTTGGTCTCAAGTAAAATGGTTTATATTTCTGCTGAATATCCAATCCAACTATTAGGGAGAAAATTACAAATATATCTCAAATATATATGTGTTTGTGTGTGTGTATGTGTAAAATATAAATGTATGGAAGGAACAGAAGAAAAACTAATTTTAATGCAAATCCCACTTTCTTGCCAACAGAATGTTACAATGCATTTTGTATGGTAAATAGTATGTAAGAGTACTGGATCAGAAGCTAATTTAAATATTTAAACATATCTTTTACTGAGCTTCTCCCTTTTTCTTTTTCCAATGTTTTCTTTTCTATTGATTGTATCTTCCAACAAGGCAGCAGAGAGTGGAAGAAAATATGGATATGCATTCTATTAGGTAACAATAACACTCTTTATAGGTCCAAATGATCTAGGAATTATATACTAGGTAAAATGTACATATTATACAAATATAATATTCACTTGCCATTGTAAAAATAATCATAGTGAGTTTTGTTTTTATTACTTTTCTAATAAAAATATTATAAAATACTAATTATTTTATTGTTTATTATATTTATTATGCATATAAATAACTCAAGGTGATGAATATCCTTTCTCCTACTTTCTCCATAAAAACCACCATGTGAGGTGGGTTGGGCTGAGTGATTGGTCCAAAGTCACCCAGATGGCTTTCATGGCTAAGGTGTCACTAGAACTCACAATCCCACAGTTTCTAGCCTAGAGGCTTAAGTACTGGGCTAAACTAGTTTAAAAACTTCAACCTCATTTCAAGCTCCATCCTTAAAATACACTTATATAAACCAATGGTGGGATTCAAATTTTTTTACTACCAGTTATGTGGGCATGGCTAGGGTACATGGCTAGGGAGCATAGCCATGTGACTGGGTAGGCGTGGTTGTTTTTTTTTCTTTTTCTTTTTGCAGCAACCCCCCCCCCCGTTTTTTGGGCCTTCTGAGCCTCAGAGAAGCCTTCTGGGGGGGGCCTTCTGAGGGGCCTCCCAGAAGGTTTCCCTTGGGCTCAGTCAGGCAGAAAAAGGAGGATAGGAGGAGCATGCAGCACTCCCCTGCATCCATTTTTGGGCATTCTGAGCCTCAGAGAAGCCTTCTGGCAGGGGTTTGCTCTCAGAAGGCTTCCCTTGGGCTCAGTCAGGCAGAAAGCAGAGGATAGGAGGGCCATGCAGCACTCCCCACACTTCATTTTGGGGCCTCCCTGGGGCCCAGGAAGGCTAAAAATGGAGGGGGTGGGGGGCT
>SOZL01000323.1:0-28224 GCA_009733165.1 Naja naja | reverse complement strand
TCTAGATGGACATTAAATAACATGATTTTGAAAGAAGAATTTAAAAAGAAATTGAGACAGAACATCTTTTCTTTCAAAGCAGAAAAGAAGATACATCATTACAAACTCGTTGGGGCGTGAAGGCCCTACAAAGGATTGACAATTGACTATAAGGAAAAGAAAATATTAAACGGAAAAACATATTTAAAATATTGGAAGATGACTTTATGAAATTGGAAAAAGAACTACAACAATCCAAAGAATAAAAGGAAAATGGATGTGATTAAACATAAAATGGCACAATGGACAAAAATTAGCTCAAAAGATTAGAAACAAATTATTTTGAAAATGCTAATAAGCCAGGAAGATGGTTGGCATTATAAAATTAGAAAGGAAAGAAACAAAGAAAATTAATAATTAACAGATGAAAAGGAATATACATTAGGGAATGATGAAAAGAAAAAAAATTATCTGAGAGTTACTATGAAAAACTCTAACTCTCCAAGAAGACATTCTAGAAAAAATGAACAGTATTTACAAAAGAAAAGATTACAGATACCTAAAGACATTGAAACAATGTAGAAAAGACTTATAACCATGATGGAATTGAAGAAACAAAATACAGGAAAAGCACCAGGCCCAGATGGCTTACCAGTGAATTTTACAAGACCTTCCAGGAAGTGTTAAAGTGCTCCCCTTCTAGAAGTGATGATGAAGTGCTACTACTAAAAGAATACCTGAGACATGGTTGGAAGCTTATATTACCCTTATACCTAAAGAAGAAATGGACCTACAACAAGTTAAAAATATAGACCTATCTCATTGTTGAATTCAGATTATAAAATCTTTGCTTCAATTCTGGCAGAAAGAATGAAAAGATACTTAAATGAATTTATTCACATGGATCAAAATGGATTTTTGCCAAAATGACAAATCAAGCAAAATGTGAGAATAATTTTAGATACTTTGGAGTATTATGAAGACACCCTGAAAAACAGATGGCACTGATGTTTTAGATGCTCAAAAAGCATTTGACAATGTGAACTGGCGGTTTATGATATTGCAAATGATGCAAATGGGCTTTGGAAAAAACTTTATACAGGCTATTGAGACAATATATAATAATCAAACAGCGAATATTGGTAAATGGAGAGTTGACAGAATCTATAGGGATAAGAAAAGGAACTAGACAAGGTTGCCCTCTGTCGCCCTGCTGTTTGTTTTAACACTAGAAGTACTGAATAGAGCTATCAGAGAAGATGAAGAAATAAAAGGAATGAAAATTAAAAAGAAGAATATAAACTACAGGCGTTTGCAGATGATTTGGTATTCATACTAGAGGATCCACTTAAATCAGCACCTAAGTTGATAGAACAAATAGAATATGGAATGGTGGCAGGTCTAAAAATTAATAAAGACAAAACAAAGATCTAACAAAGAATATGTTAGCAAAGCATAAGAAAGATTTAGAAGATTTATTAGAGATACAGATTGCAAATAAAGTTAAATATTTGGGAATATATATAACGTCAAGATGCAGTACATTGAAAGAAGATAATTATATAAAACTCAAACAGCAGATAGCGACAGATCTTGAAAGATGGGAAAATATACAATTATCCCTTATTGGCAGAATATCGACAGTTAAGATGAATGTATTACCTAGAATTCTATATTTATTTCAGACAATCCCAATTAGACTTGGGAAAGAGTACTTTGAAGATTTAAATAAAATCACATCAAAATTTATATGGCAGGGCAAAAAGCCAAGAATTAAATTTAAGCTATTACAAGATGCAAGGTCAAGAGGGGATTTGCACTACCTAATTGGGAATTGTATTATCAAGCTGCAAGTTTGATGTGGGTGAAAAATGGATAACATTGAGAAATAATAGATTGTTAACTTTAGGGGTCATGATTTATTACTAGGATGGCATGCTTTCTTATGGTATAGGGAACTAAAAACAAGGATATTTTAGAAGACACATGAGAAGCTTTATTTTTAAATTGGGAAAAAACTAGAAAACAACATTATATACAAATTCCATTATGGGTATCTACTATTGAAGCTTTCTCATATTCAATAATATATAAGAAGGAACAAACAGTTAGATATGGAGAGATTTTAAATGAAAAGGGTGAACACAAATCGATGCAAACTTTACAAGAACAAGGTATAAAAATGAATTGGTTTTCATATTTGCAAATACAATCTAGATATGACAAGGATGTTAGGACTGAAGGTGTTTATAAAAAACCAACTGAACTAGATAAAATTTTGATGGGTACGAATGAAAAGTGATTAAAAACTCTATGGTCATTTATTAGAAGTTAGAATGGAAGAGGAGCAGGTTAAGGAAACAATGATTGCTTGGGGGGGAAATTTTGGTTATGGGATAGATCTAGAGAGATGGCAAACACTGGGATCAGAATTATAAAATGACAATGTCAATTGCATATAAAGAAAATTTGTATAAGATGTTTTACAGGTGGCACCTATCCCGAGAAGGATTGCAAGAATGTTTAAGGACAAATCGGATAAGTGTTGGAAATGTCATCAGATACCTGGCTCCTACTACCACATGTGGTGGACTTGCACTGATGCTAAAAGATATTGGACTAAAATCCACATGTGGTTGGAAAAATGACACAACAACATATAGACTTGAAACCTGAGATATTCCTGTTGGGAATTGTACCAGAGACACTTAACAAAGAACTGAAATATTTGATTGTTAATTACTGACAGCCAGAATTGTATTTGCTAAAAACTGGAGAAATGATAAGACACCTATGCAGGAGGAAGTGATTAAGAAGATTTTGGACTGTGCCGAAATGAGTAGATTAACATTTGAAATCAGGGACCAAGAAGAAAAGCAGTTCTATAAGATATGGAATATGTTCTATCAATGGTTAGATAAAAAGTTTGGTAATACATGGAATATAAAGATAGATAGAACTGTTGAAATAATATAGAGATCATAATATGATAGAGGATTAATAATAATGATTATAGTTTTTCCTTTTTGTAATATTGAGTATGAATAATGAGGAAGGCACTGTGATTTTGACCGACCGACATACTTGAAATTGATATGGATTTATGTGTTGTATGTTTGTTTGTTATGTTTGTTCTTGTTGGAAAAATAAAACCTTTATTTAAAAAAAGGAATTGTATTGGGGCAATCGAGATAACACATCTGCCATGAAATTTTTTCCTCCAGGCATGTAGCATAATTTAAAGTTAAAATGCTTAAAATATAGTGCCCACCTAACCTGTTTTGGAGATAGTTTCCTCAGCTTTTGCAAAGCCTCCAAATTCTTATGGTCCGTCCATACTTCAAATTGTTCTTTTAAGCCTTCTAGTAAATGCCACCATGTACTAAGTGCCCATTTTACAGCAAACACCTCTTTTTCCCAAATAGCCCACCTTCTTTCTGTAAGGTTGAATTTGTGTGATGTATATGCACATGGCTGTAGCTGTCCTTTATCATTACTTTGCAGCAGTACAGCTCCTACAGCAACATCACTAGCATCAGCTTGTTCTATAAAGCTCTTATGGGTATCGGGATGTTTTAAAATGGGCTCTTGTGAAAATAATGCTTTTAAACTATCGAATGCCCTCTGACACTCTAGTGACCATACAATAGGTTGACTAGGCTTTGGTTTTTGTGCTTGATGTTTCATTTTTAATAACTCTGTTAGTGGCAATGCGATTTTGGCAAACTGAGGAATGAACTGCCTGTAAAAGTTCACAAAGCCCAAAAAACTTTGTAGTTGCTTTCTCGTTTTAGGTCCAACAATGTCTGCCTTCACTTTATTGGGATCCATTTCTAAACCCTTGTTCAATATTCTGTATCCCAGGTAATCCAATGAGGTGCAATGAAACTCGCATTTTGACAGTTTCACATACAGTTTAGCCTCAAGTAACTTTGTCAAAACAGTTCGCACCAAATCTACATGTTCTTCCATTGTTTCAGTATAGATCAGGATGTCATCTAAGTATACCAGAATGCCACGGTATAAATGTTCTTGCAACACTTCATTTATAAGTTGCATAAACACTGCAGGTGCTCCTTGCAATCTGAATGGCATCACATTAAAATGGAAACTACCAAGGGGGCAATTAAAAGTGGTTTTCCATTCATCACCAGTACACCCTATGTCAACTAATGCTCCGTACCGACCCTTTACTTTGCTTGTCTGGTTCTCCAACACCATTGGTATAACAAATGGCCACGCAGGAGAGCTTACCATTTCCTCTTTCTCCAGCCTTTTGTCCCTTACACAACTTTTACTATCCCTGGCTATAGAACTAAAGAAAGACATGTCATCAGCTCTAATCCCCCCCGAACTATCCCAAATACTCCTAGGGGTAGAATCCCTAATGCTCAGTTCTCCATACTTGACATGGAGCAGTTCCAATGTACTGGCTCCTAAAGTGGTGGTAGAAGTACTCCACTCATCATCCTTAGCAATCCTACATTCCCTCCATTTTTCAAAAGTTCCGGAGGGCAAAGGCAGAAAAGTGGGAGGCTTCCCCTGTGCAGTCCTCTCTCCCACAGCATCCTGCAACTCCAGTCCGGATTTCCATTCCCTCTGGAGTTTGGGTCTGACAGCATGGTGGGAATCCTCTTCACTCCTCATTTTCATTCCATTGGCAGAAGGAATGGCAGTACCCTGTTGGACGGCGGGGTGCTCAGTCATTCTAACACCAACAGCTTCTCTGCAATATCCTGTTCTACACAACCCCCGTGTATCCATGTATCCATCAAGATCGTTGTTGTCACTTGGTTGCCACCCATGTTGTCATCCGGCATGGGCAGCAGCGATGATGTGCCTCTGATCTGCAGAATCCCCAAACCAGCGTGTCTGCCTCTTCTGTGGTCCGGAGCTGTACTGGCTGGCACGTGTGTCACATGTGCATGACAGATATAAAATTCCCTTGAGTGCCAGAAAAAACTTAACATGGACCAAACTGCAAACCTTTGGAGAAGACAACCAGCATGATGAGAATTGAGAAGGGGGGGTATCATTGTGAGGAAGGTTGGAGGGATGAGTTTTGCACCTTGAGATGAATGAGGGTTTAAATAGAAAATGAAAATCATTTGGTTTTGCATAAAACTTGCTGGGACCTCTATAAACACATGATGAAGTCCAGGAGCATATTTAAATCAAGTAGATAATATTTTTTACAAAGATTATGGAGCACAACAAAGAATGTTCTTTCTGTGCCAACTCAGAAAGCTCAAACTGCCCAAGGAGCTGCTGATACAGTTCTATAGAGGAATTACTGAGTCTGTCATCTGGACCTCTATAACTGTCTGGTTTGGTTCTGCAACCCAACAGGACAGACACAGATTTCAGAGGATAATTAGGACTGCAGAAAAAACAATTACTACCAACCTGCCTTCAGTTGAGGACCTGTATAACACATGAGTCAAAAAGAGGGTTGTGAAAATATTTACAGACCCTTCACATCCCGGACATAAACTGTTTCAACTCCTTCTCTCAAAATGATGCTATAGAGCACTGCACACCGGAACGAATAGACACAAGAACAGTTTTTTTCCCAAAAGCCATCACTCTGCTAAACAAATAATTCCCTCAATACTGTCCAACTATTTACAAAGTCTGCACTATTATTACTATTAACCTTCTCATCACTCCTTATCACCCATCCCCTCCCACCTGTGACTGTATGATTGTAACTTTGTCACTTGTATCCTTATGATTTATATTGATTGATTCCTAGTATGATTTGATTGCTTATTGTACCCTATGACTATTATTAAGTGTTGTACCTTATGATTCTTGATTCTCGATGAATGCATCTTTTCTTTTATGTACACTGAGAGCATATGCACCAAGACCAATTCCTTGTGTGTCCAATCACATTTGGCCAATAAAGAATTCTAATATTCAAGTATGAGTGTATTTGGATGCAGACATTCCTTGACTTATAGCCACAACTGGGACTATAATTTATAAGTCATTGCTGTCTAAGAGCACCCACTGGACTGTAATAGCATTTGTCCCACAAGAATGTTCAGACCTGGGTCGTATCTATTTATCTATATATTTCTGGAACTACTTACCATCTTTTAAAATAATGACAAAGTCGCATTTAATCTTGAAAGAAGATCCTGACCTGAAGCCTTTCCAATCATCTCCTTCTAGTTTCCATGATGTTAAACATATTTACCTCTATTATATCAGAAGGTGAACTCAATTCCTGTTGACTCCATAGATTCAATTATTTTGAATCTATACATCGATTCAATTATTTTGGCAAAAGTTGGGAAGTGAAGATAGTCTAGTCAGTAGAATTCCTAGATACTTTTTGAAAGGGAGGGGGAAATGGGGTGATTTTTAAGCTTACTTATTGTTGTGTGGAAAAATAACACATGTAAGCTTTTTAAAGATACATAGCTTTGAAATAGCCAATAATACCCTTCCCTCCTCATTAAATATCTTGGTTGGGATAAAGTTGAATAAGCTTGTAACTTGCAGGAAATATCATGGACCAATGTAGGTGCAAAGTCTTCCTAACTCCTCTGGAATGAGGATCCTAGAGGTTTTGTCCAGTTCCCAATAATGTCCATTCAGTGTCCTCTCTGCTTTTTCAGAAGAAAGAGGAAGGACAGAACAGGTGGGAATTTTCCAAGAAAACATCCTGTTTTCCTTGCTTGCAAAACAATAAAAAATAAAAGTGCTGATGGTAATGCAGAACAGGAATCTTTAATAATTGAAGCATCATTTAGCCACTTTTACTTGAAAATAAACTAATATGTCTCTATCTTCATATCTTTTTGTCCACATTAAAGCTCTGTCAAAATTGATTTAATAAAAGTGACACCATTTCACCTTTGGAGCTCCTCCCCTGACCTGACCTTTCGTGAGCTAAAGACCTGGTTATTTGACCAACCGGCTGTGACCCCCCTGGGTGAGGGATGGTTTTAAAGGTTTTATAGTGTTTATATTTGGACTTATAATTTAATTTGTTTTTTAAGTATTTATTGTCTCATGTTTTAGTTGTAAGCCACCCAGTCGAGATGGGGCTGCATATAAGTTCAAATAAATAAATAAATAAATAAATAAATAAATAAATAAATAAAGTTACCTTTAAATTGTTCTGTGAATGTTCTTTTTCTAACAAATCTATATCATCCATCTCTCTCTCTCCCCCTCCCTCTCCCTCCCTCTCTTCCTTCCTCATGTCTCTCTCTCTCTCTCTGTCTGTCTCTGTCTCTCTCTGTCATTCTCTCTCTGTCTCTCACTTTCTCTGCCTCTGCCCCTCTTCCTCCCTCCCCTCCTCTCTCCATCTGATTGGCATTACACTTTGTGAAAACAATTTCCTCTATTTTTGTACAGAATCCAAATAGATTTTGCTCAATTTCTATTGTCAGGCCCTGAAAAAATATGGATGGGTCTGTAGCTATGACCAAATTCAGCTGAAGGGAGAATTCATTCATGGACTAATCTGCAGACATGGTGACATGGCCTTAGTTTATTTCTTTGTTTAGAAATACAATATACAAAAAAAAGACAAGAAAGAAAGAGTGATTAAGAAAAAAAGTATTGAAAACTATAAGAAAACAAAACAAAAAACATTCTTACAGAAACAACTTCCCATCTTCATTACAGATATTATAGACATATTTGATTCCATTTTCCCCACTTCAGTATTGTATAACTTAGTGCCCTTCTTGTTTATACAACCCTTTTTGATTCATTTAATTGGATTTTAATCTAGAATTCTTTGTGAGCATCTTTATTGTACTTCCATTCTACACTGTCAGTGTGGAAATCCAGTTTCACACCCACTGCCAGGAGACTGCAAAAATGAGGTTCAAATGGTGCATTCAAATCTGGAGTCATAAGAGGGCCCTCCAGGGACAGAGGCTGAATGACTCTGCTTTTTGCTCTTCAAGGGACCCCTGGAGTAATTGTGCAAGGAGGAAAGCAGATGGACTCATTGTGTTCCCTTGCACAATAATACAAGGCAGAGTCTTCAGGCTTCAAATTGTTCATCTGGAGATAAGCTGAAGTCTGGGAATTGTCTCTTGTGATGATGAATCTTCCTTCCACTTTGGAGTTATACCACTGTTTAGTTCCTTGTGGTTGGCTAACACTTGCCACAAACTCCAGTTCTTTTCCTGGAGACTGTCAGATCCAGCTCATTGAATGGTTAGTAAAGATGAACCCAGATGCTTTACAAGTTAGGTGGAGGGAACCTCCAGGTATTACAAAACCGCCTCCAGTCTCCACCAACTTCACCTCTGCATGGCAGCCTGAAAATCAAACATCAACAGGAAATCAGGACAAAACCTTAACAAGAACATTTATGACCTCCTACTTTTGGTTATGAGAGAAGAGCTACCTGAAAGACGAATAAGGAACAGGAGGAAAGTCCAAAGAAGCATGTCTCCAGTGATGTTGGCTTTTCTTGAGGCTAATTGGTGGTCAGCTCTGCAGATGGAAGTCTCTAAGAACTGCTTTTAAGGAGATGAAGCCATTGAATTAATTTGCACCATCATCTCCATATTATAAAGATGTGATCCTTTCTTGAGTACTGCACAATTATGTGAACATCTTCATCTTAAGGTCAACACAACTAACTACTTTTCCTGTAACTTGGCACTTTTAGATAAATCTACTGGAGAGAACTGATATTGAACAAATGACTTACATATGCCTAATATTAAATTCATGTTTTGTTGTTTTCATTAAAACTCCATGAAATTTCTAATTTAATCTAAGAAATAAAATTCATCTCAGCTCATATGAATAAAACTTCTCCAATGCTTGCAGATAACCTGAAAATCTAATTTAAATTCACAAGAGGGCATACTGGCTTAGGTCCTAGGAACCAGATAATTCCCTAACCCAAAATTAAAAAGAGTTGTTAGTTTCTCAGCCTTATCAAAATCAAACACTTCTATTCATGAGGTCCAACATCATTTTACTCCTAATCTAAATCTTGAAGTGGATATTAAGTAATTAAGCAACAGACTCATTTAATTGTCAGAACCAAAAGTGGCTGGATACACTCTGGCTTTCATGTTTATTTTGAAAAGTGTCAATGAAGTTAGGGTCATTCATATCTCCTGGGGAGTGTTGTACCATTAAGTTGGAGTTGTGACACAAATTTTAGAATCTGGATCCCATCCTGGAGCAGGCCTAATTCTAGTGGGCATTAAGGGACAATCAGAGAGAATGAAGTAAGGCAAGTAACCTGATCCTATGGCTTTATTGGTAATAAGTAGCACTTTGAAGTATTTCAGTAGTATTCAGCCAGTAGATGGCAATGTTTGCAAATTTGGATCTATTGCATATACTCTATGTTCTTTTGCTCTAAGTAACATTTTCTGTTTCCCGTTATAGTTAAAACAGTTAAGTAGTGAAGCACATGGTGGCTGTACAGTTGTTTTTTCTGTGGTGCTATAAACAGAATTTTTAACAGAAGCTAGTGCAATTAACACATTAGAAGTTTTATCATGGTCAAACTACATATCCTTCTAAATTCTCAAACAATTTAGATTAGAAATCACATTCAAGAATAGCCCCTGTGAAGAGCCACTATCAGAACAGCAGTCAGAAGAATTTGACTCTGGGACAGAACAGTCACCTGAGAAAACTTCTTACAAGACCCTCCTTATTCTCTCAAATTTCAAGGTGGGAGATGAAAGTGCATTCAGAGTTGAAAGACTCTTTTAATGTATATTTATAATGAAAATACTATTGATCTATATGTGTTGGGTTTCCGTGTCTGGACTAGCTTTGACAATGACTGGATGCTGAATAAGGTATGAGTCACTTGATTAAGTTTCCATTGAAGAAGAAGCAATGCAGATATAAATGCACAGGTTGATTTGACAAAATCACACAATCATTGTTACAAAGGGAAGGAGGGTTAAGGCAGTTTTGCAGGTCTAGAATCACCAGTTAATATTTGGAAGCAATTCAGAAAGATACTGATTCATTGGAGTATAAGAAGGATGGAAAACACAGCTAAATCATAGTTCCAAAATTCTGTAATTTTAGCTGACTTTTGTAAACATTCCAAACAAGAGGTAGAATTCATATTGCTTACCTTTAATTTATTCTTTGTTGTATCTAGCAGATCTTCTCAAAATAGAACTTGATTTGGGAAAAACAGCAGGAAAGGAGATTCCATACAATTCAAAATATTTAATGAAGAATATGGCTTCTCATGGAAGAAATACCAGGACTCTTCCTGCATTGAACTTCTGAAGAGAGGAAGAAGCATGTTTTGCGATGTCATTTGGCCCTTGAAGAGGAGCCTTTAGGAAACTACACCAAAATAGTTAAAACCAATGAGTGAAAGATATTCAACTGCAAAAAGTGTGGTGCAATAATATATTTTGGGGTATATTTGTTTTGCCTTTTCAATTCCATCCCTTTTCTGCCTTAGTGAGTTTGTTCCAGATGCTTATACAATTCATTTTATGGTTCTTGGGTGTCCCCTGTCAAAACACTTTTCAGGAAAGGTTTTTGCATGAGATCCCTTAAGATCTATTTCACTGTGTCTCTTGCACAGTAATAGACAGCTGTGTCATCAGCTTTTAGGTTGTTCATTTGCAGATAGAAGTTAGAACTGTCCTTGGAAGCAGTAAACCATCCTTGGATTGTCAGTGAATAATAGTTGCTGCTAGATGTGTAGTACAGAACAAGCCATTCCAGTCCTTGGCCAGGTTTGTGCCTGATCCAATCCATGTTGTAGCTGTTAACAGTGAATCCAGTGACAGCGCAAGTCAGTTTATGGGCTTTTCCTGGTTTCTTCAGCACTGAATCTGACTGCGTCAGAACTACCTGAGAGAGGCCACCTAATGAAAAAACACCAAGCACAATTGGATGATGGTCAGAAAGTAAGAGTCATAGTTAATATATGAAATTTCCTTGAGTCCTAGAAAAAGCTTAGTATGGAGCAAATTACGGACTTTTACAGAACGCAACCAGCATGATGAGAATTAAAAAGTGGGGTGTCATTGTGAAAAAGGAATGAGATTTGCACCTGGAGTTGGACCTGAAGAAGAATGAAAGTTTATATAGGAAGTGAAAGTCTTATTGGCTTTGCATAAATCCCTCCAGGACATGTATAAATATGAGATGAAGTCTAGAAATGTGCTGACATTTAGTTGAGAATAGATGATGATAGAGTGTATCTCGATGCAAACATTCCTCAACTTATGGTCTGGAATTTTGATTGTATATCAATGCTGTTATAAATAGAGGCAACCACATGACTGGACACAATTTTTCAGCCATTATTTTTAGTGATTAATTGAAGAATATTTTGGTTATTCAGCAAATCCATTGGTCCAAATGGGCACTTTTTTTTGCTAGAAACTGAGAAAAAATGTCAGAGAGGAGAATAAATAGCCCAAGTGGTTGTGTAACTGTTATACACTGCAAGTAGTTATTACAGTAAATGCAGCCTAGATTCCAAGTGCCAGAAATATAGATTCCAAGTGCCAGAAATGTAGAAAAAGAAAGAAAGAAAGAAAGAAAGAAAGAAAGAAAGAAAGAAAGAAAGAAAAGGAAAAAAAACAATTACTATCAACCTGCCCTCCATTGAGGAAATGTATACTGCATGATTCAAAAAGAGGGCTATGAAAATATTTACAGACACCTCACATCCTGGACATAAACTATGTCAACTCCTACCCTCGAAACGACGTTATAGAGCACTGCACCTCAGAACAACTAGACACAAGAACAGTTTTTTTTCCTGAATGCCATCACTCTGCTAAACAAATAATTCCCTCAACACTATCAAACTATTTCCTAAGCCTGCATTACTATTATTATTACTATTAATCACCCCATCCTTCCTTTCACCCATCTCCTCCCATTTATGATTGTATGACTGGAACCTTGTTGCTTGTATCCTAACAATTTTTATTGACTGTTTCCTAGTATGGTTTGATTGCTTATTGTATCCTATGACTATTATTAAGTGCTGTACCTTATGATTCTTGATTCTTGATGAATGTATTCTTCCTTTTATATACACTGAGAGCATATGCACCAAGACCAATTCCTTGTGTGTCCAATCACACTTGGCAAATAAAGAATTCTATTCTATTCTAGTTATATGATGCCAAGGAAGAAGGCAGTTGTAGCATGATATTTTGTGATGGCTGGAAGTGCTTTATGCACTTAAACACTTATGTCTAAGGCTGTCATAACTTCAAATAGAAATTAAACAACATTTTTTAGGTCAAGGATTACCTGTACCTATTTGTATAATGCATATTTGATGTTTCATTTCCCTTTGGCTAGTAATGTGATATATTTTGTAGCATTCCCTTTCCTTAGGTTCAGATTTATGCAGATCTATGCAGGTTTTATGAATAAAAATGTAGCAGTGCAACAATTGGGAAATGTGATCATTTGTAGCATCTGTAAATTTTCACAAACTAAAGAAAGAATTTTTCCTTTTCTTGTCTTGTGGTTTAGGCTTTTGCAAACCTAAATGATTGCTGTTACTAATAGGTGGATTTTTTGTTCCCTATCCCCAAAACTTAAAGAAGCAATGTTGACTTCTCATAAATTCATCTGAGACTTACACAATTGTGACATTACTATCTAGAGGTATTAACAACTAATAACTAATTTCTTCTACAAGGAGGGTAAATTTGCACAGGTGTCTGAATTCTTGGGTAACTTGTATTTGATATTCCGTTTGCTCATTTCTTGTAGAAAATAAGGGGACATTTTATGAGGAAGAGAAGAGATACCCTGAGCAGTATGGGATCTATAGAGAAATTGTAAGAAGGCATGGAACACTTGCAAAAGATCTTCAAACAAAATAGGAACAGAACGTTTCTAGTCCAAAAAATCCCAGCATTCCAATTTAATCTGAAAAACATATGATGAGGCCTATTATCTTTTTATTAATATTGGAGAAAAGCATGTCAGATGCAAAATCACAAAGTGAAATAAATGATAATGTGTTGGAGTATAAAAAAAATGACCAGGCTGTTTCTTGCAAATCATGCATCTCAACGGTAATGATTTCCTCTCTATCATATTTTTATTTGCACATTTTTACTCTGAAACCACTCACTTGAAAGACTCTTGGTGGTGCAGGCTATTAAATGACTAGCACTTAGTTCCAGCTGCCTGCAATTAGTGCAGGCTCGAATCCCACCAGGCCCAAGGTTGACTCAGCCTTCCATCCTCTCAGGGTAGGTATTATTATTATTATTATTATTATTATTATTATTATTATTATTATTTTAGACTTGTATGCCGCCCTTCTCCCTAAGGACTCAGGATGGCAAACATATAAAAAAGAATACATTTACAATAAAAAAATATTAAACAAATACAAGTCTATAAATTACTAAAAATGAATTAAAAACAATTAAAATTGCAATAGTAACAATACAATTAAAACAACCCATCCCCGGGTCAATCCAGGCCGGCCTGCTGAAACAGCCAAGTCTTCAGGTCTCGATGAAAGGAGAGGAGATCAGGGGCCAAACGAAGATCCACAGGGAGATGATTCCATAGGGCGGGTGCTCCCATAGAAAAGGCCCTAGCCCTGGGAACTGCCAGCCGACAATGCCTGACCGACAGTATTCCCAGGAGGCCCCTCCTGTGGGAGCACAAGGGGCGATCGGAGTGTGATGCTGGCAGGAGGCGTTCCCGCAACTACCCTGGACCCAAGCCATTTAGGGCTTTATAAGTTGTTACTAACACCTTGAAGGAAACCCGGAAGGCAACCGGCAACCAATGCAAGTCGTGCAGGAGGGGTGTAACATGGGAGTATTGGGATACCCCCATCACAGCCCACGCGACCGCATTCTGCATCAGCTGCAACCTCTGAGTAATCCGCAAGGGTAGCCCCATGTAGAGAGCATTGCAGTAGTCGATTCTGGAAGTGAGGAGTGCATGAGTGACTGTTGAAGGGGCATCGGTTCAGATAAAGGCGAGCTGGCGAACCAGTGAACCTGGGCCAAAGCCCCGTGGCCACAGCCCACTTGCTCCTCCAGATTGAACTGTGCATCGGGAGGACACCCAGATTCCTCACCCTATCCACGGGGGGTAACACCTCCCCCCCCATGACCAAAGATGGCACTTTCACTGAACACCGAGATACCGGTAAGAACAGCCACTCGGTCTTGGCCGGATTGAGCCGGAGCCTGTTACTCCCCATCCAGGTCTACACTGCCTCCAGGCACCGGGACATCACCGAGAGAGCATCACTGATCTGGTCTGGGGTGGAGATATAAAGCTGGGTATCATCTGCATATTCAAGGTTTTAACTTTAACATACAAAGTCCTACATGACATGGGTCCTTATTACTTAAGGGAGCGACTGCTGCCGACATCAGTCTAACCGCCCTGTATGAAGTCACAGACAGGGACTCCTTGGGGTCCCATCAGCCGGGCAATGCTGGCTGGCGGTCCCCCGACGATGCCTACTCTGTCGCGGTCCTGAACTCTGGAACCAACTTCCCTGGGGCTCGCTTGGCCCCCAACCTCCGCCTTCCGCCATGACCTGAAGACCTGGTTATTTGACCAATCGGGCTGTGACCCATGGGTGGGGTGGTTTTTTAGATTTTGTGGATTTTAAGTTTTGTATTAATTGGGACCATTAGTTTAATTCTTTTTAAAATATTTATTGTGCTTGTTTTATTGTAAGCCGAGTCTTCGGAGATGGGGCGGCATATAAGTCCCATTAATAAATAAATAAATAAATAATAAATAAATATTGATGATACCTCACCCCAAAACCATGGATGATCTCACCCAGCGGTTTTCATGTAGATATTAAATAGGAGAGGTGAGAGAACCGACCCCTGGGGCACCCCACAAGTGAGGGGCCTCGGGGACAATCTCTGCTCTCCTGCCAACACCGACTGCAAGCAGTCCAAAAGGTTAGAGGATAACCACCATAAAACAGTGCCCCCCACTCCCAATCCCCGGAGCCGCCGCAGAAGGATACCATGGTCGATGGTATCAAAAGCCGCTGAGAGATCTAAAGGACCAGGACAGAGGAAAAACCCCTGTCGAGCCCTCCAGAGATCATCCATCAGTGCGACCAATGCTGTCTCGATGCTGTGCTCGGGCCTGAAACCCGATTGGTACAGGTCTAGATAATCAGTTTCCTCCAGGAACAGCGGAAACTGCTAAACCACCACGCTCTCAACAACCTTCGCTAAAAAGCGAAAGTTGGAGACAGGACGATAGTTGTTCAAAGCGGTTGGGTCCAGAGTAGGCTTCTTGAGGAGGGGTCTCACCACCGCCTCTTTCAAGGTGGCGGGAAAAAACCCCTCACTCAGAGAAGCATTGACAACTGCCTGGAGCCAACCGCGTGTAACCTCCCTGGAGGCATAAACCAACCAGGAAGGACACGGGTCCAATAAACACATGGTGGAAGGCAGCCTCCGCATAATCCTGTCCACTTCATCCAGGGAGACAGGGTCAAACTCAACCCAGATAGGATCCACAAGACTCATCGCCACTCCATCATCTAAACCCTGCCAGTCAGAGTCCAAGCTGGCCCGAATCTGAGCGATCTTATCTGCCAGATGTAAACTAAATTCCTCTGCTCTGCCCGCAAAGGGTCCCCCTCTCCTCTAAATGCAAGAGTGAGTGACCCTGAACAGGGCTGCAGGGCGATCATCTGCAGACGCGATCAGAGCAGAGAAGTAAGCACATCTCGCTGCTCTAATCACTTCCAGATAAGTCCTAATATAGGCTCTAGCTGGACACGAGACTTCGGAGCGACTAGTCCTCCACCTGCTCTCAGGCATCTCCTCACCAGCTTCATCCCGAAGCTCCTCTGAGAACCAAGGAGCCAAGCGAGGTCTGCTTGGTGAGGAAGAAGGCACAAGGGACAACCAGTCAAGCTGCGAGGCGGCCTGTTGCTAAGCAGCCACCAAGGTCTTGGCTGGGCTGTGGTCGAGGGTGGTGGGCAAGGACCCCAGGGCCGTCTGAAACCTCTCTGGGTCCATCAGGCGCCTGGGGTGGAACCATCGTGTCGCTCCTCATCCCAGCGAGGGCAGCCAATTGGAAAACCAGCCTCAGGAGATAGTGATCTGTCCATGATAGGGGTAAAACAACTGGAGATCCACCCCCCAGATCACTACACCACTGTCCCAAGACAAAAACCAGGTCAAGCGTGTTTTTCCCCCCCTCATGGGTGGGTCCCTGAATCACCTGGGTCAGGTCCATGGCTGTCATGGATGCCAGGAACTCCCGGGCCAAACCAGACGCCACTCCCAGAGAGGGCAAGTTGAAGTCCCCCAGGACCATAAGCCTGGGAAACTCCACCACCACCCCTGAGAGGGCATCTAGCAGCTCGGGAAGGGCCATTGCAATGCAGCTGGGGGACAGGTACGTCAGCAACAGGCCGAACCAACCACCCGGGCCCAACCTCAGGAGGAGGGACTCACACCCGCCTATCTGCGGGACAGTGACCTTCCTTGGAAACAAGGTCTCCCTGATAACCATGGCTACTCCTCCATGCCTTCCCTGAGCTCATGGCCGATGCAGCACCCAGAAACCTGGGGGACATAGATCACACAGAGGGACACCCCCCTCTGGTCCCAACCAGTTCTCCGTAATACACGCCAGATCCGCAGCCTCCTCCTCAATAAGTTCACGGAGGAGGGGGCCTTATTAGCCATGGATCTGGCATTTACGTACACCAGACTAAGCCCAGGGACCACACCTCCCAGGACCCCAGGGGAGCAGGCAGAGACCTGAGGGTCGGAGCACTCCACCGCTTGTAAACAGCGGAGACGCGGTCCCGGCATATAATTTGGCCCTCTGTCTCGTCTACTCCTGCCATAACCGATTGCCCTAGGGATTATTAATCCCTCCCTGCTCAACGCGGACCCCGTGGCCCCTTCACACCACCCCTCTACTACGAGACCCCTCTCCAGCCTGGATAAACCCGACTCTACCAACAAGGGGTAAACCCCCTCCCTCCTCCCTATCCCATTAAAACACCGAATTAAAAAATTTAAAAGTCGTCCCTTAAAACCAGATTTAAAATTTAACCCCTTGGTTACACCATGCCACCTCTTGGGATCCCAGGATCCATCATTAAGGTAAGCTGTCAATAACCCGATGGGCCAATTCAAGGACAAGGGCGCAGTCCTGAGGGCCCATAACTCCGATAGCGAGTAAACACCCATAAAGCAGTAGATTACAATTCATAGAGGGTGGAGGTGAAATAAAAACATCATACAGTACAGCAGAGGTGATAGATGTTACACAGATGTAAAGTGTCTAGGTGAAGAATAAAAGGTCCAGGTATCAGTGTCCAAAGAGTTCCACACCACAAACAGGCCTCTCACACCTGTTCGGGGGGGCAGGGTAGAGATAGATGACCAACTGCTCTCTCACCGCGGTGGTCAAAACAACATTGGAACTGATGGGTCAGTAATTAAGCCCCTCTATCCTCTCACAATAGAGGGGTAGTCCTCCCATTGTCCTCACACCACAATGGGGTCCTACCTGAAACCAAATCCTGAAAAGGGAAAGGTCCAAGATGGACTAAGGACCATGACCACTGATTGAGAGATGACAACTGCACCCACAAGAGTGCAAGCAAGAGAGTCCAGGCAGCGGGAATGGCAGTAAAAGGCAGGAGCAGTAGACGGGGCAAGAGTGACACATAAGGTAGGCAGGAAGTCCAGGTAGAGAGTCCAGAGATAGCGTAGCTGTTAATCTCACCATCGCAGCCAAGGTCCAGAGGTGTAAGAAGCCGGCCAACCGTGGGGGTCACCCCTCCAATGTTAATGTCAAATTCCGACCCCCACCAGGCCAGTACCAGCTCACCCGACCTGGCCAACATCCAACAAACCAACATTCGTGGCTAGAGTCAGTCCAGCCAGCCATTGTTTCCATGCCAGGCAATGCCAACAGTCCAGGCTCGGAGCATTCCAGCTGTCCACCGCTGCCAACTCCTCCACGTCTACCTGGGCTCCCACCAAGGCTGACAAGGCCATCTGGACAGGGAGGCCGACGGGGCCGTCCAGGGTGTTGGGCCGCCAAAAATGCCCCCAAAGCAACCTGGGGCATTGTCGACTGGCCCAACAGCCAACAGCAGCAGCACCCAGGGCCGCTGCCACCAGCACCACAGCCCCCGCTGCTGCAGTTTCCGCAGCCGCCAAGGCCACCAGGGCCGCCAAAATCACCACCGCAGCCAGAGCCTCCACTGAAACGGCCGCCGTCTCTGCTGTCTCTGCAGCCTCCACCACCACAGGTAAATTGAGGACCCAAGATTGTTGGGGGCAATAAGCTGACTTTGTAAAAATGCCTCTTAGTAATAAGCAGGCATATACAATGGAATGAAGGCTATTGCTGAGCACATTGGGTTGTGCTCCAAACATTGTAAGCTGCCCTGAGTCTCCGGAGAAGGGCAGCATATAAATATGAATTAAAAAAATTAGATCATTGTGGTTTCCATATTACACATATGCACATTTATTGCATAAAAATGGGAAATCAATTCCTGGTGATTCCATGGATATGTCCATTCTAATATAAATATAAAACATTTTATTCCCAACCATTCAGACAGAACTGAAGAAGTTTCCTGGATGAGAAGTGAAACATTTTACAAAAAGAGTTTGTTTTTGCATGTTAGAAAAGCACATTTTGGACAACCATGGATATATCCTTTCAATTTTGGCAAAACTCTGGAAGTGATTACAGCCCTGTCCTTAAATTTCATATATCTATATTGAGGGAAAGGAGGAAATAGGATGATATTTTAGCCTGCTTAATGTTGCATAGTGAAATAAAAGTAGTTGTGCAGTAAAAGTACTAAGAGCAGTGTTTAAAACGTTATTAGACAATAGTCTGTATGCAAAATTGTCCAAATGTGATTTTCCCAAGCCCAGTTTTGGTTACTTAGGGTACCATATCTCTGCAGAAGGTATAGAAATGGATGCAGTGAAAGTAAAGGTTATATTGGAATGGCAAGCTCCCCAGACCAGAAGGCAATTGCAAAGGGTTTTGGGCTTTGCAAATTTCTATAAATGTCAGAAAATAGATCTTTCTGGTGTTGCTATGCAGTTTACAACTTGTATGGATTTGAGGTGAGATCAAATCCACCAATGACAGGGTGGCACCATATACCCTGTACTGGCATTACAAGCCACACCCCTTAGTATAAAAGGGGCAGCCTAACTGGCATTTACCTCAGGAGGGATGTCAGAGGCCTAAACACAGGCCTCAGGGATGTCAGAGGCCTAAACATAGGTTAGAGGCCTAAAGGGGATGTCAGAGGCCTAAACAGAGGTTAGAGGCCTAAACAGATGTCAGAGGCCTAAACAGTTCTCTGTGGAGATCTATCTGAGGAGAAGTTTCTGAAGAGAAACTTTCTACTGGGGTTCATTGTTCTCCTTGCCTGCTCTTGCTGACATTATTCTAAGATCAGCTTGAGTGTCTCAGAAGCTTGAGGTGGAGGAACCTCTTGCAAGAAGAGAAAGGAGACAGAGAGGGAAAAGCCTTGAAACAGTTTAAGTTCTTTAAAGAGGTCTAAGTTTCTTTAGGAGTTGTTCTCAATCTAAAGGACTGAGAAAACCTAACTACATAGGTAGACACAGAAACCAAGTGAGACCTGAAGGAAGAGAAACTAAAGAAGGCAAAAGAAACTGGTAATAGTCTTTCTGTAAATTTATTTGATTTAAGCTGCTTGTACAATAAAAGGTTTGATTTGAAGAACAGACTGGGCTCAGCATCTTTGCACAATTTAAATATATAGACAGATTAACAAGATCCTCTAAACATTAGCCAATCATAGGATTGACTTAAAAATAATTTCCAACAGTTGGTAGCAGAGGGCGGCTGGTTAAACCTGTCTATATTTTAAATCATAAAAGATGCCCAATCTCAAACCAAAAAGAAAAAGCAGCAGAGTGATGGCCAGAGCCAAAGCTAGGCTCATGGCATCACAAAAGAAAGAAGCAGAACCAGAGCCTGGAATGGCTTCAGTTGAAGCATTCCAAGGGCCGGCTGAAAGAAAAGAAAGTGGAGTGGCTAAAAGTTTGACAGCTGTCATCCCCTCTCATTCACTTGTGGCTCAGTGAAAGCCTAAAAGCCTCGTCCAACCCAGAGATGGACAAAGGAGAAGAAGAAGAGAGAGATATCTCACCCAGATGCCTAACAGAAGAGGAAATCAGGTCCGTTTTCCTCATGGCTTTCGGCTTACTCTCGGTAAGCGGTGATCTGACTATAGACCCCGGCAATCAAATTAAGAAGATTGCGTTGGAAGAAGCAGTCAGGGACAGGACTGGGGCCCATGAAGGCAAAAGGCCGGTAAGGGTCACCCAGTCCTGCCCTGAGACCCCTTTAGCTAAAAGCGCGCGTGGGGGAAAACAAGAAAAAATTCCCTCAGTTTTCCCACCACTAAAAATGGCAGCTCAAAGGTGGGAAATTCAAAGATCCTGTCTAAACATGGCACCTGCCGCCTCCCTGCCTGCATCAGAGACTCTCACTAGCCAAGATGGCGACAACCTGAAGGCTGCTCTTCTAACAGCGCCTACCGCTGCAGCAACCCAATGCAGCCAGCCTGTGCAGGGACAGGCTATGCTGGTGACAGTGGCATCGCTGGACCCAACCATGCCGAGCATGTCACCAGCCCTAACCACTAGGACCCATGCCCAGGCGACCAGTCCAGTCGCGGCCATCCTGCAACAAAGCCCAACCAGCTCACCTACTGAACTGGACATTAAAAAGGCAATAGAAATGCTAGTCGCAGCATTTGGGACCGGTCTACTGATTCCTCCCAGTACCCGGTCTACTACAGCCCTCTCAGATGGTCCCCAGTCTACCACTAACTACCTAGAAGGGGCCCGGTCTACCAAAAGCCACCTAGACAGCACCCGGTCTACCACTACCCTGACGCAAGGTCCCCGGTCTACTGCGGCCTACCAGAAAAGTCCCCGGTCTACCGCTACCTATGCAGACACCCCCCGGTCTACCTACAGCTACGCAGAAACCTCCCGGTCTACCCATGGCTATGCAGAGACCTCCCACACCACCCAGGCCTACACAGACACCTCCCTTCCCACGACGGCCTACCCAGAATGGCAGCAGCCCTCCCCGATGCCCTCCAGTCAACTGCGGCCCAATACTTACCGTTCCCAATGGTGACCTCAGCTCCTGCAACGTCTTTGGCCTACGAGGGCCTTCCTGGGAGCTCAACGGCACAGGCCGGAGCTCAGGGGGTTGACCCGAGGCATTGTAATGGAGCCCCAGCAAAGGGCTCCTTCTCTGGCAGCGTCCCACGATGAATGGCCTTCATGCATGCTCAGTCGGGAACCCCGGAGGCAAGCCAGAGGCCTACCTCCAGAGCTAAACCGACGAGCTCCTTCTCCGGTGAAGTCCAAGCTGAAATGACTTCCGCACATGCGCAGTTTAGCTATCCAGCCCCTCCCATCTGGGAGGAGCAACTGTCGGTGTGTAAACCAATAGAAAATAAGCCTGCTATCTCTATTCCTTTGCCTTACTGTGCTCATAGGGGTTTTCAGCACTTTGGAGAGCAGCAAAACAATAGAAATTTACCGGGAAATTTAAACTTACTGCCTTCTGGCTTTACAAAACTGTCTATTTCTGGGAGAAATATGTATGAATAGGCTAGAGAAATACAGGTTGTTTTAATGAGGGAAAATGGGCTAAATCTACTTATTGATCCCCCTCCCAAGCCATGGTCTAATGAAATTGACTTGCTGCACCATAAAATATTCTGCTTAATATTATTGTCAATTGATTCAGCTCTTTACCCAAGCATCCCTCATGAGCTTACAGTGTGTGAACTTTGGGAAAAGTTATTTAATATGTTTAATCTGAAAAATTCAAACACCACTGCCAGAATTTCTAGAGAGTTCCATTCATCTAAATTAAGGGTAGGAATGGAAATGAATGAACACCTATGCAATTTAAAAAGAATGAGGAGGAATTGAATTTGAGGGGGGAACCCGTCTCTGAATGGAGTTTAATTAGCATCATAATCAATTCCCTGGATGCCAGTTGGGACAATTTTATTTCCCAATTGGATAACTCCAACTATGATGGTGTGTCACTAGAAATTCTGACAGGCAAGCTCATAGCTGAATTTAATTTAAGGAAGGATAGGGCAACCTTCCATAAGGAAAGGGGGATGGCTAGAAGGACTGAAAGTCCTAACAAAGTAAATGCAATTGGTGAGTGTTACAATTGTGGATCAAAGGGACATTTTAGGAGAAACTGTCCTAAATTTGTAGGCCCAAGGACAGATCAAAGGGGACGCTCTAATGGTAAATGTAGAAAGAGGTCACTCAATCCTAAAGGAAGGCCCCAGGTAAAACCTGTAAACCAGTGAAGGGGCAGAAAAGGCAAAAGGTGCAATGAATTTTACATTTGGGAAAGATTTAACTCAACAAGTAATTTTACAAATGTGACTCAGTCAAACTTTTCAGGGGCAGATAAAGGGGGTAACAGTAGAAAACAAAAAAGATTACCTACACCTCAATGGAGGCCCCAAGAGAACCCAGCAAACTCAAGATGGGGTAGAGGGGGAACAGTAATAATAAAGGAGGTAACTTTAAAAACATGACTGAGGTCAGCTACCCAGGGATTGCTGAATATCAGCACAAGGATTTATGGCTGCTTGATAGTGGTGCCAGCAGACAAATGGCAAGTAACAGGAAATTGTTTACTGATCTAAAGGATCACTGCTTTAAGCTAACAGTAGCCAATGGGTATAGAACCAAGGCCACAGGGATTGGCACCGTATATATACCAGGGCTTGGAAGGATAAATGATGTTTTGTATGTTCTAAAATTAAAACACAACCTCCTTAGTACTCTCAAGTTGAGTGAGAGAAATAACATAGAGATACTTTTCTCTAAAGGAGGTGCAAAGGTGACCAGGAATGGTCACATGGTGGGAGAGGTTCAAAGAATAGGTAATCTGCCATACTATTCTCCCATTAAAAGGGTTAAGGAGTCTGAGGCCACCCACCAAGCCAGTGCTGGTGACCCGAGTAATGATTCTGTTGAAAAAATAATGTTCTTGTAAAATGTCAAATATGATTGGTTTGAAAAGTGCGGGAAAACCCTGCACTCTGATTGGCTGGCAATTGCAGCTGCTGGCTATAAGTAGCAGCCGCAGCCCAGCCAAGATGGGTCCATTCAAGCTGTAGTCACTAATAAACTCTTCACTGAAGCTCTTCGCGTCTGACTCTTCATGCAAACTTAACACTGGCGACGAGGATGGGATTTCCCTGAAGAGAAGACGACACAGAAGACAAGCAGAAGAGCGAGAGGCTGCGCTGAACACCCCCCCAGCCCCATTCGATCCAGCGGTAGAAGACTGGGAATCGTATGCAGATCGCTTCCAAATGTATTTGGAAGGAAACAACTTCGCCGACATCTCCGAGAAGCGGAAGAGGGCGGTCTTTCTTACGCACTGCGGTCCGGCAGTCTTCAAGATGGCAAAGGCATTGGCAGGAGCTGCAGATGTGAAGGTAATGGAATGGCCTGATCTAGAAAAGCTTTTAAGAGCCCATTACGCCCCACAAGTATCGTGCCTCATTAAGAGACATGAGTTTTACCGTCAGGATCAAGGGGAAAGAGAAAACATTAATGACTTCGTGGCAAGTTTAAGGGACATTGGGGGTGCATGCGAGTTTAACAACTTAGAAGAGGCCATGCACGATTGATTTGTTCTAGGCCTCAAAGACAAAGTGCTTCAGAGCAAATTGTTATTAAAACCTAAGATCACGTTGAAGGAAGCCATAGAAGAGGCATCCTCAGCAGAAGCCACTAAGTCCTCAGCAGCAGCCATGAAGAAAATTAACAAGGCCTCAAGCCATTCTGATGTGGAAAAGTCCACAACAACTCATTAGAGCAAATAGATTCTGAATCAGACTGCAGTGAGGTGGAGGAAGGAATTTATAGACTCAGAATGGAAAAGAAAAAGAAAGACCTGGGAAGAAAAAGGCAAGACTTTTATTGCAGAGGTTGTGGGGTGGGCCACCCCCGCACTGAATGCAAGTTTCTTGATACCATCTGCCTTCATTGTGAAAAAAGAGGTCACTTAGCAAGAGTCTGCAAATCATCCAGAACTCCACCACACAGAAGAAAGTTTCCTGACAAAGATTTCAAGCCCAACAACTTCAGTGAGAAAATGGGGCACAACTCAGAAGCAAATGGGAAGAATGAAACTCATCAAACAGTCACCATTGGTCACTCTTCAACCTTAAGAAGCAGAAAAGTACATGTGAAGGTACTAATTGAAGGAAGGCCTTGCCAAATGGAAGTGGACTCAGGTTCCTATTTATCTATGGTGTCATGGGACACTATTCACAGGCTACTTCCCAACATTCAGAAGAAAGATTTCCAGAAGCAAGCACTGACTCTTAAAGACTACCAAGGGAACAAGATTCCAGTAGTTGGAACAAGAGAATTCAACGTGAAGTTCAAAGGCCACACCAAACGTTTGCCCCTTACCATCGTGGACAAGGATTGCCCAAGCTTGCTGGGACTTGAGTGGTTCAAGCCACTAGGCATCAAGGTGACTGGCATCAATCATGTGAGCAACACTGAATTGGAGGAGGCTTTGAAGTCTGAGTTTCCAGAGGTCTTCAGCGACGGATTGGGCAAGTATATGTTAAAGTTGACTTGTGATGCATCCCCCTTTGGAGTGGGGGGGGGAGTTTTGAGCCACAGGCTTCCCAGCGGGAGAGAAGCCCCTATTGCATTTTACTCTCACACTTTGACCAAAGCAGAGAGGAATTACAGCCAATTGGACAAGGAAGCATTGGCAATTGTTGCAGCTGTCAAGAAATTTCATGAATATTTGTATGGGAGAACATTTACCATTGTTACAGATCACAAACCTTTGTTAGGCATCGTGGCAGGAGATAAACCTACACCTACCATCCTGTCACCAAGAATCCTGAGGTGGAATGAATTTCTTGCTGCTTATTCTTACAAACTTATCCACAAGCCTGGCAAGGACATTGGACATGCTGATGCACTGAGTCATTGCCCACTTCCTTGCCACAAGGAGGACTTTGAACCTGAAATACACACCTTTTTCCTAGAAACTGTTGCCAAGCTTCCAGTGCATGCTGCTGAAATTGCCAGAGAGACTGCCAAAGACACTTTATTGGCTCCTGTTATAGGCTGGATTAAGAAAGGTTGGCCTCTTCAAGATCTAGCTCACCTGGCCCAACCTTTTAAGTCCAGGCAAACTGAATTATCTGTATTAAGAGGATGTATTTTGTGGGGTAACAGGGTGGTTATTCCTGCAAAACTACGAAGAGAGGTTTTGGAAATGTTACATGAGGGTCATCCTGGTATTGTAAGGATGAAGGGATTGGCCAGGAGTTATGTATGGTGGCCAGGTATTGACAAAATGGTTGAAAACTGGGTTGCATCTTGTCCCAACTGTCAGGTAGTCAGGCCTGCCCCACTTCTCACCCCCAAACAGGAATGGAAATGTCCTAGGGGCCCATGGTCTAGGATTCACATTGATTTCGCAGGCCCTACCAGAGGGCACACCTTTCTTATTATAGTAGATGCATATTCCAAATGGCTAGAGGTAAGTCCCATGGCATCCACCACAACTGATGCTGTCATCAAGCAGCTCAGAAAACTTTTTGTAACCCACGGGTTACCTGATGTTCTTGTCTCTGACAATAGCCCTCAATTTACATCCAACCTCTTTGAATCCTATTTAGCACAACAGGGTATCAGACATACCCTTACTGCCCCTGGGCACCCTTCGGCTAACGGCCAGGCTGAACGCATGGTACGTTTTACCAAGGAGAAACTTCAGCAACTGGGTCCTGGGGACATTACTGAGAAAGTTGAAAAACTTCTTAGTGTTCAGCACTCCTAACCCATCTAATAACTTATCCCCAGCAGAGTTGTTGATGGGTAGGAAACTTAGTCTTCCCTGACCGCCTTCATCCCACTTACGCACCAACGCACCACTAGATTCCACTTCCAAAGTTTGCACATTCAGTGTGGGTGATTCTGTTTATGCTAAGAACCTTATGGGCGAACCTTTGTGGATACCTGCTGAGATAACTCAAATCACAGGCCCTCGTTCTTACAGGGTGCAAACAGAGGATGGAATCCTCTGGAGCAGGCACATTGATCAACTTAGATCCAGGTTCCCTCAGGAACATCTCACTTGTTCCTCTCTAGTTCCCTCACCTGATATCAATTCTAGGGGGGAAGGGGAGGAGCAGGAGGATAATCAGCAAGCAAGAATCCATCCCATGTGTAATGAGCCATTATGACAGGAACCATTCCAAAACCTGTCACAATGCCAAAATCCATCCTTAGAAGTGGAAGATTGTACATCACTACCTGACTTGGGTGCTGACATTGGGCTGGAGATGGGTTGGGAGGAGAGACCAGATTCTAACAATCAAACAGGGTCTTCTTTCACAGGAAGTCCCAGTAGGGAAATGTCAGCAGACACATTTCCTCTCTCACTGGGTGAGAATGTTAAAACTTCTGAACCACAAAGGTCTCAGCACGCAAGAGCCCCACCTATTTAAAAGAATACATTAGACGAAATATTTGTGTTTCTCCCACCTCGGGTTTTCTGTTCAAGAACGTCGTTCGGTGGCAGGGTGAGTCCAGTTCAACAACACCCTAACGAGGAGAAAACTTGGAGCCGGTTTGGGAAGTGCATCCCAAAAGGCTAAGAAGAGTTCCCAAGTTCTGAACAGAAGAAGCCAGCTCCGCCCAGAGCTGGCCCGAGGACGGGCGGTGCCATTAGAAGGAAGCTGAAGGAGAAAGTTGCAGATCGGAAAGAACAAAGGAAGCTTGGTGAGGGACTATAAAAGACTGGAAAGACCACTTAAGGGGACTGTTAAAAGGATCAAGAAGCGAAAAAGCGCACCATCCTAGTGACTACCCCAAGAGAAAATAAAGCGAAGACGAGGACATAGTCCCTTTCAAAGAACAAGAAAGTGAAAGTCCTGTGAGGAGAAAGGAAGTACCTGGTGAAAAGAGGTCTTGTCCAACTGGAGAAAGTGCTCGAGGTTGGAAGAGATCTGAAAACGGAGTGAGTGGCAGACGAAAGAACTATTGACGCCTGGCAGTGACAGAGTTCTCATGAGGTTACATTGTGATAGAAGAAATAACGGAAAAATCTAGACCAGACGGGTGATTGAACGATAGAACAGTGAGGAACGCCAACGAGGAAAGAAGAAAGAAGGAAATTGGGAAGCGGAAAACTTGAGGATTTGCGAAGATCGAAGTGGAGGACAAGGGTGCAAACTATAGTGACAGTGCAAATTTTGTGCACCCTAGAATAATGGACAGACTAGTGAGCCTAACAGAAAGCTGCAGAAAAGGAAAGTTAAAAACTAAACTAACCCAATCAACACTTTGAGATTATCGCTGTTTACCAAAGGAGAAAAGGAAAAGGAAAATAAAAACTTTTCGGAAAGAAAGGACTGATAGAAAGGGGGGACTAAATCTGCCAGTGAGAAGACCATAAAGAAGAGTCACCATTGTGATACTGTAATTTATGCCATTGATAGTATAACAACTCTGACATTTAGAAAACTGGTACGGGGAACAGTGACTCAAAGAGCGGAAGTAGATCTCAATACCGCTCACACGATACCATTTAATTTAATTGTACCTTATATTATTTAATTTGAAGAAACCTGATATAAATTAACAAATTATTAAGTATTAAGTTAAGAAAAAATATATATATATAGAGAGAGATTTACAATATAAATGAAAAGAATCTTATAGGATTATTCTACTCTTACAAATGCTAATGATTTGAAATATTAATATTTAATAGCTAATATTCAACATATTTATTATTTAATGCTTAAGGTATGCAATTGACTTAAAACCTTTAGTAAGATACTATTGAATGAAAATAGTTAAAAAATAGTTAAAAATAGATTATTGACTGATATATAAGCTGTGATTTATAGTAAGTAACTAATTTATATAGATCAGTAAGACTTGATAGTATCTTCTATCTTCCTCTTTCTTTATATATATATACACGTATATTTTCTCATTCCATTTGATCTTTTCTATACCCTGTTCTTTTTCTTCTTTCTTTATATTCTTTCTTAGATTAATACTTAACTATAAGCAAGGAATGTAATGTGATAGTAACCTCTGTCCCTCCCCTAAGATTATTTAAGAAGGACATTGACTTTAAAGTTAACGTAAAAGAGAAAAAGACAGATATTATCCCCTTCCTCCC
>SOZL01000322.1:0-18070 GCA_009733165.1 Naja naja | reverse complement strand
GACAAACTTGCAGCCTTCCCAGCCTCCTTAAGTGGCTGCCAAACGCCAACCGGCTGGAATTGCTCCGGTAAGCTTGGGCGGGAACGTGGGGCAGAAATGCAAGCAGAGGCATCTTTGTTTCCCCCTCTGGACGGGCAAAAGGGAAGAGGCATTTGTAAGCTGACTCTCTAGCCAGATCTGTTAGCCTGCCTATCAGAACTGGAGGAAAGGCTCTTTTGGTAGCTCTTTGCAAAAGCTGCTGCCCTCCCTCCTATTAGCCTGGAGGTGATCAGTCTTCATTGGAACCAGGCACCCTATCACAAAAACCATGCAGCTGGTTTATCTTTATTACTAGAGGAGCATTGAAGAAATTCCCATTTTAGACTTAGGGACAGAAAAGCTGTTAGAAAGGAGGGGCAGGAAATGTGTTGTTTTTCAAGCAAATGTTTGATTTTTGCGAAACTAGAGAAAAGGGTGAGGTGGCAGCAGCAAGGTGAGTATGCCGGAATAGCAAACTCCTTTGGAGAAAGGGTGCTAGCCAAAGTGGGTATGAGAAAATAGCATATGCTTCTTCCACAATGATTGCCCTGTTCCCGTCCCTCTGCCAGACTGAAGCTGACAGCATTTTTCTCTTCTGTTTGAGGTTATGATGACAGAGAAAATGATCTCTTTCTCTGTGACAGCAAGACTTGCAAATTTGACAGGGAGTGCTTAAGGATTGGTGATACCGTGACTTGCGTCTGTCAGTTCAAGGGAAGAAGATGGATCTCTCATTCGGTAATTCACTAATGAGAATACAAACCAGGGATCTTGCTTTACAAGCCATCACTTGACATCACTTGCACGGAGAGAAGTCAGGGAGAAAGGCTGGCTCCAAGTTTAAAGAGCTGGCAGGATAGCCAACTGGTGTCAAGAAGATAAGAGTCTCTGGGAAAATGAAGATGTTGTTCTTCCAATGCTTGCTTAGAGTTAGATGCTTGCGGGGGATGCAAGCTTGAATTGTGGTGGCCTTTATAAAATCAGTCGTTCTGCTCATTCTCCTAATCAGACAGATCTTCAGTTAAAGATTCAGCAGGCCATATGCTGATGTGATGGGTAAAGAAGGCCTGAAGAAGTATGAGTTCAAATATGGGTATCATCGAGATTGGAAAGAAGGTTGTTCTATTCCTGCAAGAGGGAAGTGTTTTGGGGTTGGCTGGGGTCGGTTCTCAATTCCAAATCCAAGAAAGTAGAAATATCACTTGAATGGATTTCTACTGATTTTAAGGGTGGAGTCCACATCGTCTGAAACAAAACTTCCTAGGTGTTAATAAACCTGAAGGTGTCTCTCTGGAATGGTGAAGACAAAGCTATGCTTAGTTAAATGAAATGTAGGAACTGCTGCTGTGTTAAACTGGCAGTTAGAAGCAAACATTACTTGGAAATGAAGTCCCATTGATTTCAGCAAGCTGCATTTCTTTCCCAGAATTCTGCTTAAAATGGCTTATTACAATCAGTTTCTCTGCCCTAAATGCATGACTGAAATCGGCACACTTTCTCTCAGAGGAGTGGCTTAAATTCAGATTTTAATGGAACATCAAGAAGGATAAATAATACTATATTTCTGCAGAGATAAATTGTTATTATGTTTTCTTATGCAAACATTGGAAGCTCATATCTCAAAAGTCAACTCCCCACAGAATTTCCTTCAAATTGAATGTCCTTCCTAGACTACAGTTCAATACATGAATTTATGCCACATTGCACATTTTATTTCCTTTGACTGCATAAAAGTCTAATTTTAGACTATAAAATTTTAAACCTATAGACCTTGTAAATTAGAGACATTTTTCTCTTCTGTTTGAGGTTATGATGACACAGAAACATTTTCTCTGTCATCATAACCTCAAACAGAAGAAAAAATGCTGTCAGCTTCAGTCTGGCAAAGGGACGGGAACAGGGCAATCATTGTGGAAGAAGCATATGCTATTTTCTCATACCCACTTTGGCTAACACCCTTTGGCTAGCAGCCTGAACTGGAACTAGTTGGTCTTAAGAACACATTTCTCTGCTTTCAGCCCAGTAAATTGTAGTTAGAAGGAGATTAAAATAGCAACACAACAAGTTATTTGCATGAAGAGTCAGACGCGGAGTGCTTCAGTGAAGAGTTTATTAGTGACTACAGCTCATAACAGACCCGATTTGGCTGGGCTGCGGCTGCTACTTATAGCCAGCAGTTGCCAGCCAATCAGAGTGCAGGGTTTTCCCGCACTTTTTAAACCAATCATTTCTGACATTTTACAAGAACAATTCAAACTAAACCATAACACCCCTCCCCACTAGGTTCAGTCCATACCAAACCCCAACCTATCTAATGTATTTTTTTAGATAGGTGGGGCTCTTGCGTGTACGTTGAGACCTTCGTGGTTCAGAAGTTTTAACGTTCTCACCCAGTGAGAGAGGAAATGTGTCTGTTGACATTTCCCTAGTTGGGCTTCCTGTGAAAGAAGACCCTGTTTGATTGTTACAATCTGGTCTCTCCTCCCAACCCATCTCCAGCCCAATGTCAGCACCCAAGTCAGGTAGTGATGTGCAATCTTCCACTTGTAAGGATGGATTTTGGCATTGTGACAGGTTTTGGGGTGGTTCCTGTCGTAATGGCTCGTTACACATGGGGTTGATTCTTGTTTGCTGATTATCCTCCTGCTCCTCCCCTTCCCCCCTAGAAAAACATCAGGTGAGGGAATTGGAGAGGAACAATTGCGATGTTCCTGAGGTAATCTGGATCTAAGCTGGTCAATGTGCCTGCTCCAGAGGACTCCATCCTCTGTTTGTACCCTGTAAGAACGAGGGCCGGTGATGTGAGTTATTTCAGCAGGAATCCATAAGGGTTCACCCATAAGGTTCTTAGCATAAACAGAATCACCCACACTGAATGTGCGAACTTTGGAAGTGGAATCTGGTGGTGGTGGGTGCGTAAGTGGGATGAAGGCGGTCAAGGGAAGACCTAAGTTTCCTACCCATCAACAACTCTGCTGGGGATAAGTTAGATGGGTTAGGAGTGATGTGCTGAACACTAAGAAGTTTTTCAACTTTCTCAGTGATGTCCCCAGGCCCAATTGCTGAAGCTTTTCCTTGGTAAAACGTACCATGCGTTCAGCCCGGCCGTTACCGAAGGGTGCCCAGGGGCAGTGAGGGCATGTCTGATACCCTGTTGTGCTAAATAGGATTCAAAGAGGTTGGATGTAAATTGAGGGCCATTGTCAGAGACAAGAACATCAGGTAACCCGTGGGTTACAAAAGGGTTTTGAGCTGCTTGATGACAGCATCAGTTGTGGTGGATGCCATAGGGATTACCTCTAGCCATTTGGAATATGCATCTACTATAATAAGGAAGGTGTGCCCTCTGGTAGGGCCAGCGAAATCAATGTGAATCCTAGACCATGGGCCCCTAGGACATTCCCATTCCTGTTTGGGGGCGAGAGGTGGGGCAGGCCTGACTACCTGACAGTTGGGACAAGATGCAACCCAGTTTTCAACCATTTTGTCAATACCTGGCCACCATACATAACTCCTGGTCAATCCCTTCATCCTTACAGTACCAGGATGACCCTCATGTAACATTTCCAAAACCTCTTTGCAGTTTTGCAGGAATAACCACCCTGTTACCCCACAATATACATCCTCTTAATACAGATAATTCAGTTTGCCTGGACTTAAAAGGTTGGGCAAGGTGAGGTAGATCTTGAAAAGGCCAACCTTTCTTAATCCAGCCTATAATAGGAGCCAATAAAGTGTCTTTGGCAGTCTCTCTGGCAATTTCAGCAGCGTGTACTGGAAGCTTGGCAACAGTTTCTAGGAAAAAGGTGTGTGCCTCAGGTTCAAAGTCCTCCTTGTGACAAGGAAGTGGGCAACGACTCAAGGCATCAGCATGTCCAATGTCCTTGCCAGGCTTGTGGATAAGTTTGTATGAATAAGCAGCAAGAAATTCAGTCCACCTCAGCATTCTTGGTGACAGGATAGTGGGTGTAGGTTTGTCTCCTGCCACAATGCCTAACAAAGGTTTGTGATCTGTGACAATGGTAAATGTTCTCCCATATAAGTACTCATGAAATTTCTTCATAGCTGCAACAATTGCCAATGTTTCCTTGTCCAATTGGCTGTAATTCCTCTCTGCTTTGGTCAAGGTGTGAGAGTAAAATGCAGTAGGGGCTTCCCTCCGCTGGGAAGCCTGTGGCTCAAACCCCCCACTCCAAAAGGGGATGCATCACAAGTCAGTACAACAAGTAAATTCTCAGAGAACTGTATGAGTACAGCATCAGACGTGATTAGTCTTTTAATACTGTTAAATGCTAATTGTTCCTTCCTGCCCCAGACCCAAGCAGACTTTTTGTCAAGTAATCTGTGTAATGGTTCTGCAATGGTTGGCTTCTGAGGTAGGAACATGTGATAAAAGTTAATGAGTCCAAGGAAGGCTTGCAAATCTGTTTTGCATTTAGGTCTAGGGGCTTCTTTGATTGCTTGGACCTTGGCATCTGTAGGGTGGATGCCATGCTTGTCAATCATATAGCCCAGGAACTCAACCTTGTCAGTTTTAAGAGTGCATTTTTCTTCCTTGACTTTTAACCCTGCTTTCTTGAATCTGGTAAGGACTTCTCTGAGTCTCTCTTGTAACTGAGTGTCATTTTCAGCAGAGATTAACACATCATCAAAGTAAGGCACTACCCCTGGCAGTCCTTGGAGCATCCTTTCCATAAGGCTTTGGAAAATGCCTGGTGCCACACTTACTCCAAACTGTAACCTTTTACATTTGAAGGCACCTCTATGAGTCACAATGGTTTGGGCCTCTGCAGTGGCATCATCAACTGTTAGTTGTTGATATGCCTGGGCCAGATCCAATTTGGCAAAGACTGTACCCCTGCCAAGTGAATGTAATAAATGATGCACCACTGGAACTGGGTATGCGCTCTGCTGCAGCGCATGGTTCAGTGTCCCCTTATAGTCTCCACAGATTCTTACTGACCCATCAGTCTTGACTGGTGTGACTATGGGTGTCTCCCATCTGGAGTGGTCAGTGGGCTCTAAAACTCCTTGAGCTATTAGTTTATCTAATTGTGCATCAATTTTTTCCTTTAAGGCAAATGGGACCCTTCTGGGCTTTAAACGAATTGGGGCACCTTGGGATCTAGGTTGAAAGTGATAGGGGTCCCCATATACTTGCCCAATCCTTCGCTGAAGACCTCTGGAAACTCAGACTTCAAGGCCTCCTCCCATTCAGTGTTGCTCACGTGATTGATGCCAGTCACCTCCATGCCTAGTGGATTGAACCACTCAAGTCCCAGCAAGCTTGGGTGTCTTTGTCCACGATGGTCAGGGGCAAACGTTTGGTGTGGCCTTTGAACTTCACGTTGAATTCTCTTGTTCCAACTACTGGAATCTTGTTCCCTTGGTAGTCTTTAAGAGTCAGTGCTTGCTTCTGGAAATGTTTCTTCTGAATGTTGGGAAGTAGCCTGTGAATAGTGTCCCATGACACCATAGATAAATAGGAGCCTGAGTCCACTTCCATTTGGCAAGGCCTTCCTTCAATAAGTACCTTCACATGTACTTTTCTGCTTCTTAAGGGTGAAGAATGACCAATAGTGACTATTTGATGAGTTTCATTCTTCCCATTTGCTTCTGTGTTGCCCCATTTTCTCACTGAAGTTGTTATGCTTGAATTCTTTATCAGGAAACTTCTTTCTGCTTGGTGGAGTTCTGGATGATTTGCAGACTCTTGCTAGGTGACCTCTTTTTTCACAACGGAGGCAGATGGTATCAAAAACTTGCATTCAGTGCGGGGGTGCCCCCCACAACCTCTGCAGTAAAAGTCTTGCCTTTTTCTTCCAAGGTCTTTCCTTTTCTTCTCCATTCTGAGTCTATAAATTCCTTCCTCCACCTCACTACAGTCTGAATCAGAATCTATTTGCTCGCAATGGGTTGTTGTGGATTTTTCCACATCAGGATGGCTTGCGGCCTTGTTAATTTTCTTCATGGCTGCTGCTGAGGACTTGGTAGCTTCCGCTGAAGAAGCTTCTTCTATGGCCTCCTTAAACGTGATCTTAGGTTTCATTAATAATTTGCTCTGCAAAACCTTGTCTTTTAGGCCTAGAACAAATCGATCGCGCATGGCCTCTTCAAAGTTGGTAAATTCACATGCACCCTCAATGTCCCTTAAACTTGCCACGAAGTCATTAACGTTTTCGCTTTCCCCTTGATCCCGACGGTAGAATTCGTGTCTCTTAATGAGGCACGATACTTGTGGCACGTAATGGGCTCTTAATAACTTTTCTAAGTCGGGCCAGTCCATTACCTTCACGTCTGCAGCTCCCGCCAATGCCTTCACCATCTTGAAAACGGCCGGACCGCAGTGGGTGAGAAAGACCGCCCTCTTCCGCTTCTCAGAAATGTCGGCGAGATCGTTTCCCTCCAAATACATTTGGAAACGATCTGCGTACGAGTCCCAGTCTTCTGCCGTCGGATCAAACGGGGCTGGGGGGGGTGTTCAGCGCAGGCATCTCTCTCAGCTTGTTTTCCGTCGTCTTCTCTTCAGGAAGGATCCCACCTTCGTCGCCAGTGTTAAGTTTGCATGAAGAGTCAGACGCGGAGTGCTTCAGTGAAGAGTTTATTAGTGACTACAGCTCATAACAGACCCGATTTGGCTGGGCTGCGGCTGCTACTTATAGCCAGCAGCCGCAGTTGCCAGCCAATCAGAGTGCAGGGTTTTCCGCACTTTTAAACCAATCATATTTGACATTTTACAAGAACAATTCAAACTAAACCAATAACATTCAAACCTGCATACATAACAACAAGGATTCTGCAGAGTAGCCTACTGATAAATGAAGAATGTGTATATAGGGAAATTAAGATGAGAATATTGTTTATCTTCTTGGCCACTTTATATATGTGATGGAGCAGCAAGTTATCTCCTGCAAAGGAGAGAAAGTTGACAATGTAGAAAATGGTGACTCAGCTTCTTATCAGTTTGAGAGCCAATTCTCATATACTAAGTAATTCCTGCTGAGGATGCACAGCCTTATAGCAAGAATTTCCTCTGCCCCTCCTATACAGAATATATGCCATCTGCGCAGAGCAATGCCAACACAAGTAACCTCAGCTGGTTCAAAATGTTGCTATTTGAATTGATAAATCTGAGGACCCAACACATCTGTTATGAAACATCTGCCATTTGTTTCTCCTCAGGCCTCATTCAAAATGCTGATTCCCCCGATCTTTAATACACCATCCAAGTCTAATGTGGTACCCATATATCTATAGACATCTCTACTGATGCCCAGCAGGCTCCCTTCCTCCCTCGATTTTCTTATTATTTTGAGATTCTTTTAATTAAAAAGAAAATGGAGCAATTGTTAACTGCAAGAAAAATACAAGCCTCTAGCATTATCTTTACTGAAAAGAATATCCATGGACTTACTGTAAAAAATGGCATGAGCAGCGTTTTTGTAAAGGCACCCTTCACTGGCTTGGGCTCGTGTGATATGTAAGATTTTCTGATAGCCATTTTAGGTCCATAAATTGGGTCAATAACATGTTAAACAGTAGAATGCACTGTTAGTTAGGATGTTCTGCAATTCAGAATCAAATTATTCCCATCAAGAGAGGCTTTTTGCTGATTGAAAACCTTACACATTAAGACACAGAATATCAACAATCAACAGTAATCTAAAATTATTGTGTACAGAATCCTACATGTTTACATCACATTCAGGGATTAAGAACACGGCAATATAGGTATGTATTTTTCAAAGGATCCTAAAATCCCTCCCTCAAAGTGTAGACATAATCCTGTATGAATATCTTGTTTATATTGTGTGATCACAAAAATGTTTTTCCTTCTCCTTGTTAATAAAAATACATACATACATATATACATACATACATGTAAAAATACAGATTTTTGCACAAACACATAGCCGCCAGAGTCACTTTGTGGCAAGATGGGTAGATAGATAGATAGATAGATAGATAGATAGATAGATAGATAGATAGATAGAAAGAATGGGGGCATGAATGCATGTGTGAGTCAGTGTGAGAGCAAAAAAATACATTACAAATACATCAGTATGTAAAGGAAAAACCCCATTTCTAAACATCTTTTGAACATTAAATGGGCAAATAGCAACAATGTATTATCTAAGATTAGATGGGGAGGGTAAAATGTAAATGTAGCTATAACTTTTGTCTAGAACAGGAGAGTCAAACTCATGGCATCACGGCAGCGTCACGTGATGTATTGGGACTTTTTCCCGTTCACTGAACTGGGCGTGGCCAGCATAAGACGCATCCGCCCATGGCCAGGAATTTGACAGCCCTGGTCTAAAAGAATGGAAGTTGCTTCTTTAGAATGTTTACTTCCTTTTTCCTTTCTATTTCTTTCTTTATATTTTTTTCCAATTTCTTACTGATTTTCTTTATTCTTTCATTCAAATTGTGTACTGTTTTTAATTCTGTTGTGAATTTCTTCAATAACAATTATTTTGAGAAAAAAAAGATTGTGAAAGAGGTCTGAGCAAAGGAGACTTGGATAAAGCTGACGTTGTGCTATGGGACATCCTACCCAAAGAGATAGCATAATGAACCATGTGAAGCAGTAGTATGGTTGGGAAGCAACTGTGATTCAGAGTACATATGAGTATGGACGATTATGGGCATAATTCCTGTCAGAACTTTTTGAAATCAGAAGTCTCTTCTCTTGGGATGACTTCACCCCTGAGGAACAAAAGGGCCGCTTACTGTAAGGAGGTTTTGACACATGCTCAAAGAGCTCCACAGGCCAATCATCTAATGCTGTCAAGAAGTCTGGCTGGTTCCTCCAATGTATACACAATTGTTTCAATTAATTTTTTGTCTGTGGTTGACACCAGCTTTGGAGATTCAAGGCCCCTTGCTTTATTTCATGATCCTGATCTCCCATCGTTCTTAAGAGAAAGAGGGGACCAGGCCTTTTCAATCACAGGTGTAATCTAGTAACAATCTGATGAATTTATTAGAGGGAAACAAGGTGAGCCACCAAAACCTGCAGAGAGACCACAATTCATTTTGCTTTCAGAACTTCTTAAGTGCCATGACTTAGAGGCAACACATAAAAACAAATGGTTTCTGGATTGTATTTTGTGATCAACAGCTGAGAATCTTTTATTCTTTCCATTATAAGCCTATAATTTCATGTCACCTGATAAGATACCTCAAATAGAGCAATTTTTATTTGTCATGGTGAGATTTGGTATATATATATATATATTTAGAAAAACAGCATGATGGAAGTTTAATGTGTATTATATACAATACATTTCAGCACTTTGTGCTGAAGGAATCTTGAATCTTTGAAAGATTTAAAGGATCCTTTTCCCTTCAAAACACAGTTCAGTGGGTGGCTAATTCATTAATCCTCCTTTATTCTTATTCTTTGGTGTTGCTATTATACTTCCTGTACCACCTCTAGTAATTACACAGGAACCTGAACTAACTGTGCAACATTCCTGTTGATAATTTAGAGACACAATGTGCAGAGCCTTGCATCCAATCGTACATATCCTGTGCAATTTGGTCAAATAAAATATTTCCACATTGGAGTATAAACTTCCTATGTCTTTTCTTTTTCAAATGTTTTTCTTTTTTTCCTGCAGAATATGATTGAGCGGGTCCAGAGGTATTTCACGAGAAGAGTACTCCACTCCTCTACTCACAATAGAATCCCTTATGCCACCAGGCTTGAAATTCTGGGCTTGGACAATCTGGAACTGTGCCGTCTGCAGTCCAATCTAAGCATAGTACACAAAATAGTCTGCTACAACATCTTATCTGTCATTGACTTCTTCAGCCTCAATCACAATAATACACAGGCAAACAATCGATACAAACTCAAGGTAAACTGCTTCAAACTCGATTGCAGAAAATATGACTTCAGCAACGGAGTGGTCAACGCCTGGAATGCTCTATCCAACTCCGTTGTTACAGCTTCAATCTCAAACTGTCTACCATGGACCTCAACTCATTCCTAAAAGGTCCATAAAGGGGGCGTGCATAAGTGCACCAGCGTGCCTACCATCCCTGTCTTACTGTCCTCATTTATCTGTATTTATTTCTTTTGTTCATGTTTATGTTTATACTTATACCTGCTATCTTGTACATCTTTGATAGATAAATAAATAAATAAATAAATAAATAAATAAATAAATAAATGTGATTTGGTAGAAAAATGAAATTGCTTTCTTTTGGATGGGGGTCAGGGGAGAATGTTTAAGTGATAAATTATAGTTAGTGAAATTTTGTAAGCCACTTGCTTCTACAAGATTGAGTAGATAGAGATAGCATTGGATACACATCTTAAATTTGAGGATGGTGAAGAGGCATGTAAATATATACTGAAAGATCTTGGCATGGAGGTGCCTCTAGTTATTCCTTGCCTTGATTTTGATAATGAAATTTCTATAGTTCCAAGGCCAATTAAACTGCCATCATTCATTCTTGATCATATTAACATGGAACCAAATCACATTTATCAGTATTGTAACTTTATCAATTAAGCATTGGCTAGTATCTGTCAACAGGAAGACAATATAGTCTGTTTTTCCAAGTATAGCTCAAAATGTAATATAAAAGAATTAATTTTTAAAGGATCAACGGGAATCAAACTTTGCAGCAGGTGGGAGAACCAGTACGTTTTGATATTATTTGCAGATAGTTTCGTTATCCAAAAGGGGTGTGGGGGGGGAACCTAGGAATCAGCTAAACAAAACAATGCTTACTAACAGAGAAAAATGATTGAAAATGAACGTTGTAGAAAGTTTTGGAGGATATGGCCATGTTATTCCTATAATTCAGCATATTGCAAGTAAGGAGAAGTGAAGTTAGTCAGGACAGAACTTAAACTATTTGCAATTGAACTCTTTGAGATCAGGAGAGAGGGAGGGAGGGAGATAGAGAAAATGAGCCAGGCTTTCAAAATTGATGTCAGACCATTTAAGTAACCTAGATAAAGAAACAGACTCCCCATAAATGACTGGAACCTGGCAGCCATTAAGTGAACCCATTGTTCATCATAGGACATTTTTGGAAATTATGGCAAATTTCAGCAAAATATTTTAAATCATAGTCATGTAACCCTAGAATGCTGCAAATGTGGGCTCAACATGCAGTCATGTGACCACAGAGGGGAAACCTAGCTGTTGGAACTGGATAATAAATACCATGGGGGAGTCCAACATAACTTTGAACAGTCACTAAGTGACTGGTCGTAAATCAAGGATAGTCTACACTACATTAATGTCTTGTCCTTTTATTGTTGCCAATCTATCCATGGTATATGTGTCAATGAACAGACCAAAGTTGTTTTTTTTAAGTGGGGAATACCTCAATATCTGCAATCTGACTATAGGCCCTCCAATATGAGTCAATTTAACAAGTTAATAATGTACATGACATTAATTATACTACTTATCATCATCAAATCAATATTGAAGCATCAAACATCCAGTTTGGTTTCACTTCAAGTCTTTTTTAGAAAGGAAAAGACATAGATTCCTCATTTCCATGTGTGCCTGTGGTATTGTCAGATGCCATGTGGGTCACTCTTCATTTTAATTCAGTTACACCGTTTAACTTCATTTACAAAACTAAAGCTTAATTCAGTGGATGGGAAAGATGTCAGTTAAGCTAAAATTATCTGCCTAATTTAACAGAAAGATTCCTTCCTCCTCCCTCCTCCTCCTCCTCCCCCCTCCTTCCCTTCCTTCCTTCCTTCCTTCCTTTGCAACACAGGTTGCTTCAGGCAGTCATTTGCTCCCACCTCCCTCTTGCCAGTTATTTCTCCTGGAATATCAGCACCCCATCAAAGTGTGCAACTTGCAAGCAAGCAGCAAGATGCTGAAGTGACCAGGAAAGCTTAAGGCAAGATTAGTAATACATGTGCCTGTTTAGCAGGGAGGGATTTAAACCTCACAGTAACAGCTTCTCCTTGGTAGAACTAACTTGAGCATCAGACTTCATATTCTATGATTGTTGTACAGAATCCAGTTATTTGTGACCCTAGTTTTTAACTAATATTTTTCTCTCTCTCCTTGGTCTTAGCATTGTAAATATTTGGTTTGAGTTTGGAGTGCTTGACTTGGGATTTAGAATAATACAACCTGCCTTTTCTAGCTAAATTCTCATCTACTAAGAACTTCTGTCTTTCTGCTGTTGTCTTTTTCTCCACTATCTTCTACTCCAAGAGTCTTCAAACTTGACAACTTTAAGACTTGTGGACTTCAATTCCCAGAATTAGTTATCTGGAATGAAGGTCAGTTCATAAAAATGACAGAATCACAGAGTTGGAAGGGTCCTTTGAGGTCTTCTGATCCAATCTTATCCTCAAGCAGAGACTCTCTACCGTTTCAAACAAATGGTTGTCCAATCTCTTCTTAAAACCTACCGTGTTGCAGCACCCACAACTTCTGCAGGCAAGTTGTTCCTTTTAGTACAGCAGATACTAAGCCAGCTCTACAGTAACTATGTGTTGAACCCAACAATTTTGTAAACTAGATTAAGTGTTGTAATGCTCAGGACCATTACGGCTACTGCTGCAAGATGTAAAATTTTCCTTTCAAATGCTTTGACATCAGAAAGTATTCAAAATAATAAGATATTGGATCATTGTTTAGGATAGGCCTAGAAATGGAGGATTTGGACAACCATTCCCAACAATTCCAAGTAGTAATCCAAACTTGAACATGTAGAGAATACCAGGTTCTCAAATCTCATTTAAATAATCATTTAAACAGAGACAAATATTAAATGACACCTAATATGACAAGAAGGTTTGCCTTGCCAGGTGCTCACTACCACCGTCATTTTGCAGTCCTGGCTAATGGATGATCACAGAAAGATAATAAATCTCCAAGTGGCAGAAAGGCTGTGGGTGGACAACCAATTATATGTGGTAAATCTAAAAGGGAAGCATATTTAAAGTAGAGCTCCAGAATAGCACACCCACTCCACCTCTGTTGCAGTCTGTTGCTGCTCTGGGGAATGTCCTGAATCCATTTTGGGCAGACAGTCCTCCATCTGGCCCATTTAGTGTAGTCATTGAGGCATCAGGCTAGAAACTGGGAGTGTGTGAATGCTAGTCCTACCTTCAGCACAAAGCCAGCTGGGGCTTTGGGCTAGTCACTTCTTCTCAGTCCTAGGAAGGAGGCAATGGTAAACCACTTCTGAAAAACCTCGTCAAAAAACTGCAAGGTCTTGTTCAGGTAGTTTCCAAAAATCGGACATAACTGAACTGAACCAATAAAAAATTGCTTGGTTATTTGAAAGAAATGAAGGGTTAAGTCCATCCAAATGGGGAAAACATCAAGATTTTATCAGAATAAGTCTATCCACCAGTGAATTGAGAACAGCCTGGATAATGGCTCCTTCTGTAATTGGGGATCCTCTAGAGAAGATTTGCTGAGCGTGGAGGAAGTAAGCCCAGAGAAGCTTTGTTCTGTGAGCAGATGCCTCAATGTCCCTTTGGGAGAACTTTATTTCAGTATCTTTAGAAAGCATGTCGTGCATCCTTAAAGAGCATGAATCATGACAAAATAGCCAAACTGTTGATGTGACAGCCACAGATACTGCAATGGAACAGCATTGCAAATTGCTCCTATTACAGATCCTGTCATTCATCTGAAGTGGGGATCTAGAGTTCTAATGCCCCATAGCCCAACATAGCGAAACATACTCTGTAAGCCTTTCTAATTGGTTGGAAACAAAAATCTGGATTAGAAGATTCAGGTGTGTTTTATGCCCTATATTAATTGTGAATCAGCCTACAGTTGGGATAGCTCAATGAACAGCTTGTAACAATTGATTTGACCCATTAATTCAGGTCTACCCAGAGAAAATAATTTTCAAGAATGCATTTATTTGCAGTTGGTTTTACCACCTCATGGCTGGTTAGGAAAAGTGTTATGAAATACTTGCTGTCAAATGGTCATTTATTATTCACTGTCTGCTGTTTGAGCTTCCTGATGGATCACTTTAGCCATATGTTGAGTCGTTTTCATTGCCTTTCCTTCTCACAAGAGAAAACCTCTCCATTCTATTGTAGTCTGTGATAGAAGGGAGGGCAATGAATACTTGCTCTACCTCTCATGCCCCTTGACAGATGTAATGCAAGGAAAAATCAACATAAACAAACAGTCAAATGCCAACTCCCATAGAAGGCAGACAACTATAAACATATATTGGTGAGTGAAAAATTCATCTTTATTAGGTAGGGCCTGTTGTAAAATGAAATAAAAAGAGGCAGCAAATGTTAAAGCAAATTATATAGGTCGGGACTGTGAAATTGAGTCACACCTTCCAGTTGTTTTAGCTATTATGGCTAATATGAAGGATGCTGGGAGTTCAGCAACATGTATAGGATCACAAATTTGTTGCCCTGAGTGACAAGAATCTTGTTCAGATAGGATCTGTTCTGATGTATCAAAAGTGAGGTGTTTGCTTGGAAGATTTTTGTTACCCTGATTTTGCTCTAGGATGCAAGTGGGAGGGATAATTATCCCTCCCAATTTTATTAACAGAAGATTCCATGGCTGATTGAGAACTTAGTCACATTAGCTTTCCTGTAGGTGTGTCCTGGATTTGAATCTTTTCATCTGGAATCCATTTTTACTTTACTTTTTTTCCATTACAGAATATGGTATAGAAAAAGAATAGGAGCCAGGACAGGTATGTGTAACTGAATTAGTAGTTGGAATTATTCAGGAGGGCAGTCATGTGAGCAACTGGAAGCATGTTACAGAAGCAAAGTAGAGGAGATCATGATGGGAGCAAGTAAATAAGAGGTCATGAGCATTGGGAATAGTAGGAAGTGGCCCCAGTAGGCAAATGTACAGGGAAGGTTCCTGTCTGGCCAGAAGAGACAGCAGGAACAGCAGCAATAGAAGAAACAGCATTATGAGCTAGCAAAGGGTGACCTGAGGTGTCTCTGTATTTTCTGGAGAGCAAAGGCACATCAAAATAGTAGCAGCCAAAAGCAAATGGATGAAGAAGGCCAAGAATGAGAAAAACACTCATGCAGGGGCTAATGAAGAAGAAAGCCAGAGAAACAGCAAGTGGGCCAAGTGAAAACTTCCATGTTTTCCTCTGAATGTCTTCATCGATAGAACGGAATGGAATTCTTTATTGGCCAAGTGTGATTGGGCACACTAGGAATTTGTCTTGGTGCATATGCTCTCAGTGTACATAAAAGAAAAGAAACATTTGTCAAGAGTCAAGAATCATAAGGTACAACACTTAATATAATCATAGGGTACAAATAGGCAATCAAATCATACTAGGAAACAATCAATAAAGTGTACCCAGCAGTGGTGAGATTCAAATTTTTTACTACCGGTTCTGTGGGCGTGGCTTGGTGGGCATGACAGGGGAAGGATCCTGTAAAATCTCCAGTCAGAGGTGGTATTTGCTGGTTCTCTGAACTACTCAAAATTTCCACTACCGGTTCTCCAGAACTGGTCAGAACCTGCTGAATATCACCTCTGGTACCCAGTATTCCTACGGAGGATTTAAGATTTTAGTGGAAATTCTCTCACATATGTAAGAGGTTCTGGAAAGATTTTCACAGGAATATATTAATGTTGAAGATACAGTTGTCTGTTCCACTCTCCTAGATACCATTCCATGCCTTTGGCTAGAAAAAGTACAGAGGTTCTTTTGTTTTGTTTTTGTTTTAGTTTCTTTCCCGTGGGAATCTGAATGAATAAACATGAAGGAATCCACTAGGAATAAATATTAATGCAATACTTGCTTTATGAGAGGTTGGCTAAATGTCAGCCAAAATGAAGGTGACAGAAAGTGGAAAGAAATCTTTTGGAATCTTAGCCAGATCTCTTTAAGTTCAGTAGCATCCTCATATAAACAGATAAACAAAGCTCTGAGAATGTTTTACAGTGGGTTTACCAAAACACATGTGTACATCAGAGCTGAGGGGAGCAAGTACAGTATTTGCACACAAATCTCTCCTATCAGTGCCAACTTGCCCAGCATCTCTGTTCAATGTTGCGGGGGTGGTGGTGGACCAAAACATAATAATTCCTAGCAGGAGGAAAACTTTCACAATAAAATCAATTTCCCAGAGAAGTGAGAGGTTCCCATTCACTGGTTATATTTAAGCAGAGAATAGAGAGCTATTTCTTAGGGAGACTTTTATTTGGATTGCAGCACTGAGAAGGAAGTTGGACTTGATAATGTAAATAGTCCCTGTTAGGATATATGCAGAGTAACCCTTGTGTAACAAGGATATGCACATGGAAACGGATATGAGAACAGTTATGAATAAATACACAGCCACACAGAGACACACCAAATTGTGTTAATGTTTACTCCAAGAAATAGCACAGTCCAAATAAACAATCCAGGTCATACACGTTTTAACAGTCCAGCAGTATCCAGTTATAAAGTCTTCTTACCCTTTTCATGTCTTTTACAGCAGACAAATATCATACCATAATACAACAGATAATCTTTGATATCAACAGAATATCAAAGTAAACAGAGTTAGTCAGTATCAGTCCGTATTCAGTCAGAGAAAGTCAGTATCAGCATCAAGAGAGATCTTCAGGGAGAGAGAGCTTCAGTGGGAGAAAGAATCAAACCATGATCTATAGCTCCCTCTTATGGCACCTTGCAGCATACTCAACCAATCAGTACACAGCAAAATACATTACAGTATTTTTCCTTAAAGCTACAGACATATATATTTGAGCTTTATATATTGTCAACCCAACTATGTTATGTACATATACTTAACAGTCCCTAAGACCACCCCCACCCACACAGACAGGCAAGTCACCAGAATATAAACTAACAGAAAACAGCACTCCTTACTAGCACTGATGATGTTGCCTAGTTAGCATAATGAAACATCTTCAAGAAAACAAGCTCTAGGGATTCAAAAGCAAGAGATAGATGTTGTGGCGGAGAAAATATTTAGATTAAATAAACATGATAAAAGGAGTTACAAGATACCAGAGGAGAAGCATGAAAAATTCACCAAAAAGTTAGTAAGAGTTGAAATTCTAAAAGAACAAGATTTGATGGATAGATATAGAATATTTTTAAGATGCTGATTATTTTAGTAAGTGTTAGAAAAAGAAGTAGATATTGGAAAAACAGTATTATGTACGCTGAAATATAATAGAACATATTATAATTATTATGTGTACACAAATGTTAGAAGTTGAAAGATTATGATTATGTCTATTTAAATGGTAATATCATTATCAGAATTGTATGACTCAGACAATACACTGTTCTCCAAGCACTTTTGGATGCTAAAGAAAAATCATAAATAAACTTACAGAAGGAAGGAAGGAAGAAGGAAGGAAGAAGGAAGGAAGGAAGGAAGAAAGAAAGAAGGAAGAAAGAAGGAAGGAAGGAAGGAAGGAAGGAAGGAAGGAAGGAAGGAAAGGAAGGAAGAGAAAACAAGCAAGCTCAGAAAGCAACAAGGATGCCTCATTTCAACCCTGAGCTACAAATAAACCTTTAATGGTAAATAGCCTCTTCCTGGTAAGAAATATACATATGGTTAACTTGTAATGCTTGGATGTATCATTAATGTTCTTCGGTTACCTTACTAGGTCTGAATGTAAAGTAAAATGCCATACATGGATAATCATTCAGTTTTGAACTGGGCCTTCTGAAAAATGGAGCTATGCAAACATTTAGATTTTTCCAAGGTTTTATTTTTTATTTTTAGAGGTACAGAGGACGTAAATGCCAAAATTATGTTGAATCAAGTCAAAAGAAGCTTGCTTTAAAACTGGCTCCTCTGCTTATCTTTTGGAATCACTGTAAAACAACCAAAGAAAGGAAGCTTCTAGGTGGCTATCTCATTTTAAGGAATACAGAGTTATAAACGTAAAAGAAATACAAATCCATCTTCTCCATGTTAATCTTCAATATGTCCAGAAATATTTGGACACTTTTTTTTCAATTAAATTGCAGTTGGAACTCAGATCAGAATAAATACTTATGCTTCAGGAGGTTTTGTCTCTTAAGTTAGTAGACAGCATCATCAGTGTTTGAC
>SOZL01000321.1:0-13456 GCA_009733165.1 Naja naja | reverse complement strand
CTTCAATTTTACAAATTATGTTTATTCTTTAAACTCTACACATTCATCATATTCTGATTTCCTATTTTAAAGTACACTCAACAGTTCAGGCTTGTGGTTTTCAAATCTTGGTATATTTGCTTTCCTGGTAAATGCTTTTGCTTTAAATGAAAAGTGAAATCAGTAGAAGGGTATGCTGCATGCATAGGGTGTGGACTCTGCTGTTGTCCATTAAGAAAAATACTCTAGTTACATGTCCATTAACAGCTGAATTATTAATGCAGTGTCTCTTGTGGAATAAGCTTTTAACTTCTTGCTATTCTCTTATATTTGACATCTTAATAGGTCAGATGCATGTTAAGTAAGAGGAGACATCTGCTAGATTACTGATTCTGAGCTGCATACTTGGAACAAAGGAATATTTACTTGCCTAAAATGTGTTTTCTGTTACCCATCACAAAGATCATGCACTTTAGAACAGAGTGGGATGAATATGCATGGTGAGATAGGTACATCATGTTCTTCTACCATATGTCAGTCATAGATTGTAAGCAGAATTTAATAAATCTTAGATTAGGATAAAAAAACTTCAAACAATTAAAGGCTTCTGGCTCAAATAATACACCTTAGTACAGTGACTGTCTTCCTTATTCCTAAACAAAGCTATATATTTTCACTTGCTGTAATAATTAGTGCAACCATCTTCCAAGTTCATTTGACAGTGTGTCACAAAATATTAGCATTTACAAAAGGTCCTTACCCTTTGGAAAGTTAATTTGAAACAGAAGAAAGGAAAATAAAACAAGTTTCATATAGAAAAACTATGTTTAAACACAACTATATTCTTATAATCACAAGCTTTAGACTTATGTATTCTTCCCATTTTTCTTGAGTCTGGTGAAGTTTAGCTTCCAGTTTCAATTAGCCATATTTTAACATTGTGTTTGAATCCTAAATGCCTTGTCTCCTCACTATCATTTACTGAAATAAAACATATTTATAAAATATTATTTGAAATTGTTCCTTTAAAGTATGATTAAAACTGATGAGTATAGGCATAAGACTTAAGAGGTATCAGAAAAGAGACCATAAACCTAAGGTACTCATTGCCTGAATATATACTATACTTTGAAAAGTATATACTATACTTTGATAGGATAGACTTAGAATATTCTCTTGGCTTTTAGAGGCAAATTATTACATTTAATTCCTGTTCTCTCTTTTAAATACTTTATCTATCTCCTCAGCTATTTGAAATACATCCAGTTATTTGGGATATAATAAGAACATTTCCTTCTTAGTAGTGATGAGTGTATGCAAAAGACTTATTCCAGTCAAATTAATTGTCCATCAGTTTTGTGAACTGTGTCTCAGAATTTTAAGTTGGCTGGGATATTCTGGGAGTTATAGTCCACATAATTAAAGGAAGCTGAGAAAGTTTCTTCTTCTATTAATAATTTATTTTATAAAACTCTTTAAGTTTTACTTTAGTTTGATTTTACCATTTTATTATAGGACTACCATATCTAGAACACAAAAATACAGGCAACAACAAGACAGTAATGAAGACAGTTTTCTATTGTCAGGATTCCGGCAGTTAACCCCAATTAAATCATGAGTCTCAAGCCAAACTTTCAGAACTAAACAGGATTTATTGGGAGTTAACATGCTGGCACTACCTGGGTGTAGCTGACTCTGAGACACATAATTCACCGTCACCCTTGACCCTGGTTTCCCCCACCCCCTGGGTGTATCATAATTCATATTCTCCAATGAGAGACATCCATAGACAAAAGTCATCAATCATGTTCTCCAGTTAGGTTTTTGCACGGCAGAAACTTCAGTCACCTAGTTACAATCTCTGAAAAACTATGAATGGAATGCACTTTCGATTCCCAAGCTGCCACACTGCTCTTTCAAACCCCTTTCCCCCCACCCTTTCTGTTGGCAACTCTAAAACGGCCATAGAAATGTTTTATGAGTTGACATCTATATGTTGATATCAGGTGATTTTATACATTTTTCAGCCTAAATATGGTAGCCTGACTTCTTGTAAACCACCAGGATAAAACAAATACAACAATTTTTCTCATTTCTATTGATATCAACTCATCGAATAGCTAGAGAATTTTTAAAAGTTTTTGTTAAAATCTGGTTGCACTTCATGTGTTTGAATAGCAAACTTCAGATAACTAATAAATTAAAATTAAATCTTTTTACATCCATAGACCCAGCATTAGCCCCAAAATTAGGCCCCAAAAAGGGCCTTGGTGGCTCAGGCTGTTAAATGCCTGCGCTTAAGTTCCAGCTGCCTACAATTACTGTAGGCTCGAATCCCACCAGGCTCAAGGTTGACTCAGTCTTCCATCCTCTCGGGGTAGGTAAATTGAGGACCCAAGATTGTTGGGGGCAATAAGCTGACTTTGTAAAAATGCCGCTTAGTAATAAGCAGGCATATACAATGGAATGAAGGCTATTGCTGAGCACACTGGGTTGTATCCCAAAAAATTGTAAGCCGCCCTGAGTCTTCGGAGGCATATAAATGTAATTTAAAAAAAATTGGTCAGTCACCAATTTTGCTAATAATGACTCATTTTAAAAGCTTGCTGCATAATTGAGATCCATGTAGACCTTTTCAAATATTTAGAAAGAGTATTATATAAACCATAAGGCTGTTTTTACATCTGTCTGTCTGCCTGTCTTCCTTGTTCCTTAAAAGTTCTTGATATGAGTGATTTAATTTGTTCATTTATTTTATGGCTTTATTTTATATATCTTTTTATATGTACAGAAGACAAAGGATTTAACCCATGAAAATTTAATAGCTTCTATAGTTTTATACACTCAGACATTGAATGAAGAAATGTCCATTCAATGAAATGTTTTGATTTGGCTTACCAAATCAAAAGTTGTAAAATTATTAACTGAAAAATTACGTTTAGGATTTATAAGTGTGTACAAATAATTTACATAGTCTAGAATAATTGCATGCTATATATGCTTCATGGAGTGCCATGGTTAATCACCTGCAATTTATTATACTTTTTGAGAGACATTATTTAGTTATATTATTAGTGACTGTTGTATACATGACACCTTTTCCCTCTGTACTTCATGATTTTTTTCTTGTTCATTGGATTGTAAAATGAAGCACTCAGTTAAAGTGACATAATTTGAGCCTCACTTTGTATATTGCAAGCCAGTGTATTTTATTCTTGTAAATAGCAAGGCAATAATAATGTAGTATATATTCTTCATTAGCTTTTTTGTGTCCATTTTGTGAGTTGCATTTTTCACTTGTGCCACACAATAAAAATTGTTCTTATCCTAGTCTTACTCTGCCACCGGAAAATGCCTTTGATGACAGTACACATTTATTTTCCATCTGCATTAGCTGAGTATAAGCTCTTTTATAATGGAGATAAATATTTACTTTCGACTAGGGTTTTTGTTGTGATGAGTAAATGAAGGAGATAAAGTGAAATTAAATTCTTATGAAACTAAAGTGGTATAATATTATTCAATATAATTTCTGCTGCATATCTGGTCAGGTTTTGTTTCCATTGACAAAATGCAAATGTTATTGATTTGCTGCAAAAACAATTGAAATCTAATCCAAGCAGGAAATAACTGAGTTGCTTTTTATTTGGGGGGGGGGAGAGAAATGCATGTGCAGCACATTAAAGAAATGAGAGAATCAGTGTTTGCAAAAACTAACTACAAGTTATGTTATTTTCCAGAGACCTGACAATGATTTACTGGAATGCTATCATTTTAGCATGCTACTTGTATCAAGTACTGTGTCTTTCTGACAACAAAAAAGTAAAGAAGAAAATAACTTCTAGTTTTGTACATTTTTCTCTCCCAACATCATATAAAATTATTTCAATTTAAGATAAATGTAACTCAGAGGAGTATTCTTTAGTTCCACTCTGGAACTTGTGGAAGTATTCTTTAGTTACCACCTACTTACTCTGTGTTGTGTCAACTCTCATAATTGTACATGGACTAGAAATGTGGTGTAGATTTTGTCCCAGTACTTTCTTGATTTTTTTCTTGAAAATGTTTCACTTCTCATCCAAGAAACTTCTTCAGTTCTCACTGGATGAGATGGGAAACATTTTCAAGGAAAAAAATGAAGAAAGTCCAGCTGCCTTTCGGAAAAGCACCTTTGGGACAAACATGACCTGGATAATTGAGAACCTCCATAGATGTGGTATACTTTTGTTTTCCCTATTTTCCCAGGGGAACAAACTGAAGGAGAGGGGAAAAATATTTTCAGATCTCCAAATCATATACTTGTAGTTGTAAAATGAATTCATCTAGATTACTGTTTCTTAACCTTTTCTATCTGAAGACCCCTTCCCATGTTTACAGATTATGGAGGACCTCAAAAGTGCTTTTGTTTCTATGGAATGTATTTATCTGTTTTTGCTGCATTGAAAATTAAAATTGACATTTGCTGCTGCTACTGCTTTTCAAGATGGTTTGATGGGATGAATATTTTATTTATTTATTATTTTATAAATAATAAATAATAAAATATATAAAATATAAATTTTATATATTTTATTATTTATTTATTTATTTATTTATTATTTATTATTATTTAAAATAATATTTTATTATTTTTCAACCTGAACTAGCAAATAATTTTTATTTTGCAGATCCCTAAGAGGGTCTTGGGGACCAACAGAGTTCCTAGAATCATAGTTGTAAGAAACACTGACCTAGAGCATAGCATTATGTGTTAATGTAATTTTGAAAATGTGCAAATTTATTCTTATAAATATTTGCAATTGAAAGACAGTGATTATTTGGCATCTCAAAAATCTTTTAGTTGAGGCATTTAGTAATAGGCAAAATTTACAATCTATCAGAAATCATTATTATTTAATAACAAACTGATTTGTACAATCTACTATACAATTATGTATCCACTGAAATTGATGACTACTCTGGGGCTTGAAGAGACACAATAAGTTTGTAATGTTGTGTAATCAAACAAAGACTACGGCTCAGATTTTGTTGAATTACAATGTAATAAATAAGATGTATTGTTTTAAACAGCTCATCTTGCATTTCAACTAGTTACTACTGATAAAACTACATTTACCTAGTTCATTGTAGATGCTTTTAAAACAAGGAATTACAGTTATGAATAGAATATTAATGATCTTATACTGCAAAAGCCTTTTTGAGCACCTGTGGGAATAGTTAAGTGCCTTTTGGAATTCAGTTTGTAATTGTAGAATCTTAATGGAGATTCTCATTCTCTAGTTAGGAACTTTGCAATGTATCCTTCATTTATCACGAGAACATCTCTTTAAAATGTCATATGTCTATGTTTTTATTTGAACCAATTGTTATGGAACAATTGTTCTTATTCATTGTGCTAGCTTTGCAATCTTTCTACATGTTCTGATGTCTTGAAGCTTGCAAAATGTTGCAAACACATAGTTTAACCAGCTCCACCATTTCATTTGTAAACACAAATCAGAGGATCACAGCATGTTTATTTTATTTATAAAGAGCCGTAGTAGAGCAGTGGTTAGAAAACTACATTTACACAATATTTGTGTATAGATTTCTCACATTCAGGTATATAAGTGGGACCAAATTTATCTTCCCAGCATTTTCAAGCTTATCTGCAGAGTCCTGTTGAAAAGTGAAGTCAGCATTAAAAAACATTCAAACCATGTTCTGAGGGGTTAAGCATTCACAAGTAGGGCATCATGACACAGGTTTAAAGGATAAAATTTTAGAAGATAAGAATTGTAATGTTTTGACCATGTAAAGTCCAGATAGAAGACAATTGACTGGCAGGAACTCATTAGAGATGAAGATCTTCTTGAGAGGCAAGGGGGCACACCAAGTGTGCCCTCTGAAGTGCATAGTGCATCTTGGGGTGGGATGGCTGCAAAGAACTAGGATCCTTGTCATTTGACCACCTCCTCATCTGCTCATTGGTTGATTGCACACCAATCCCTGAAGATTCCATCTGTTACATATTTCTGAAACAGGCTTTCCAGAATCAAATTCCTTGGAATCTAAGTTGGACATGGCAGTAGTGACTGAGTGGGTTACATGAAGATCCAGCCAAGATTTGCTAACGTGTATAATTTCCTACTTAGGCAACCAAGGTCATGAAACTAACATTCGTGCATGACATCAGAATTTGTGCTGAAGAGTAGTCCAGTGAGCCTAGATTAAAAGTAGTCTTAAATTAATTAAACTTGATAAGTAGACTTAATACTTGTTACACCCAGGATAGTTTATAGTAGGTTATTTGGACTTCATTTAATAGAATGTAGCCATATTTGAGTCCTTGATGACAATAGAGTGATAGGGCTATGAAATGCTTCTGATTAGAAAGTAAAAAGTTGTTTTGAAACATGGATGAGTGAATGTGGTAGCAAGTTTTGGCAATTGACAAGAATAATGTCAGTTTATTATTGAAGCATCTTCAAGAAAATAATGAAGGTGAGAGCACATCAAAATCCAACAGTCTTGGTGATTCCTTAAATCAATGGCTCTTTTCTCAGGAGTCAGGACTGAATTTCAGCTGCCTAGCATGGATGTATACGATCTTGAGAAAAGATGCAGCTGCTTTAAGGAACGTTGATATATAGTACATTACCCGAGTGTCCCATCTGTTTTGAAGCAACTTTTTCTCTTTTCAACCCAAAATATTCTAATAAACCCTGACATTTATTACTTAACTTCTTCAGAGCTGTATACATTACTGCTGCATTTCCAAGCCAATTCAAAGGCTAAGAGTTAACTTTTAAAACATTAAATTTCTATTTTCTTTAGCTTTCACCTGAAAGTATATTTTAAATTATATATGTCATTTTGGGTAAGCATTGGATTTAACTTGTTTAAACTTGCTCAAAATATATGTAAATCTGATTTATTGTTTCAGGAATGTTATATTGGTATGGGAATATATATTTCATATTGCAAGCTTCCTTAAGAAGACTGCATTCTTAAAACATATGAACACTGTATTAAGTGCTTTCATGAAACTCTGAAATTTGAACAGACCCACCATGTTATAAGATTAAATAATTAAAGCCAGCAGAAAATGTTCTGGACAGTTCAAGAATGGAGATGCTTCCTATGTAAAATTAATTTCTGACGTGAGCAACTTTGCTGAATGTTTTGTAAATGTGTAATTAATTTACTACTAAGGAGGGGGTCTATCATATCTCTTTGGAACAGAGAAAGGGCGTTGGTACTTACCTGATACGCCCGTTCTCCATGAGCTGTGAAGAGCATCCAGAAGTGGGAGGTGCTCGGTCTCTCGTTAAGCAGGCTGGGCTAAAATCTTACTGGGACGCTCCTCCTCCTGGAACTCCACCCCAACGCCCCAGTTTGAAGTCGGTGGCAAACCTGCCTACACTTCACCTATCTACAACAACGTTTGGCTGGAGCAATGCCCCCCCCAGATGGAAAAAGGAGTGGGGCTGGATGCTCTTCGCAGCTCATGGAGAACGGGCATATCAGGTAAGTACCAACGCCCTTTCTCCCCCGAGCTGCTCCGAGCATCCAGAAGTGGGACATACCAAAGCTGGAGTTGTCCTCAGGGAGGGATGCCATCTGGTACTAAATCTACTCTCGGTCCCTATGTACCTGTTGTAAGACCCTTCTACCAAATGAAGACTCAGCAGAGGCAAACACATCAACCTTATAGTTACGTATGAAGGGTGAAGGGGAGGACCAGGTGGCTGCCCTGCAGATTTCGTCTATCGAGGCCTGAGTGGCCCAAGCAGCCGATGTTGCCGCACTACGTGTTGAGTGGGCTGTGATGCCTGCTGGTACAGGGATAGATTGAACGTCATAAGATTTTGCTATTGAGGCCCTGAGCCAATGGGCAATCATGGAAGAAGACACTTTGCGACCCTCAGACCTAGGGAGAAAAGAAACAAAAAGGGCCTCCGTCTTCCGGAAGGATGCCGTGCGTTGTATGTATATGCACAATGCCCGGCGCACATCGAGGTGATGCCATTGCCATTCCAGACGATGAATCGGGTTAGAACAGAAATTGGGAAGGACCAATTCCTGTGCCCTATGGAAGCAGAATTGACTTTAGGGACAAACGTAGGATCAGGTCTGAGGACTATTCTGTCTGTGTGGAATACACAGAGGTCCTTGCGAATCAATAAGGCTGCCAACTCTGATATTCTCCTTGCCAAGGTAATCATGACCAAAAAGGCTATCTTATACATCAGGAATTGTAGACTGATGGTTCTCAAGGGTTCGAAGGGAGCCTTGGAAAGTGCCGAAAGAACTTTGTTCAGGTCCCAGGTTGGGTACTGGTGGACAACTGGTGGATGTAAATTGGTGGCACCGCAGAAAACTGCAACCCGGGTGTTGAGAAACTGAACGAAAATCACCAAAGGATATAACTGAAGCCAGGGCCACCACTTGACGGCATAAAGTGTTAGGGGACAGTCCCTTATCTAGCTCCTGCAGAAAGTCCAACAGCTGTGCTACCGATGGAGAGGTGGGAACAACCCCTGATTTCGTGCACCATTTATAGAAGATGTTCCAAGTGGCATTATATATGCGCACAGTTGATGGTCGCCTAGCTGCTTGTATAGTATCAATGACTCTGGCGGAAATGTCCTCTGACCTCAGACGTTCCTGCTCAACCTCCAAACGGCTAGACTGAACCATTGCGGGTCTGGGTGAAGGACCGGGCCGTGAGAGAGAGAGATATCATGGACTATGGAATTCTCCAAGGTTCTTGGATGGATAAGCTCCTCAGGTCCGCAAACCGTGGCCTTCTGGGCCAAGTGGGGGCCACCACTAATATCTCCGCCCTTTCTTCCAGAACCCATTGAATCAGCCTGGGAATCACTGGAAGAGGAGGGAAGGCGTATAGGAGACCTGAGGGCCAAGGGCAGCGGAGAGCGTTGACATTCTCCGCTCCTTGAGACGGATATCGGGAAATGAAGCGTGGTAATTGCGTGTTGATGGGAGAGGCAAATAGGTCGATTACAGGGAGGCTGAATTTCTGGACCGCTTTCTGAAACAATGAGGGTGCAGACGCCACTCTGCCTGGTTGAGCGTGGCCCTGCTGAGGTAGTCTGCTTGCACATTGGTTATGCCCGATATATGCTTGGCTTTGACGGAGAGGAAGTTGTTTTCGCCCACCGGCAATTTCTCTGTCTCTGATCAGCGCTTGGAGTGTGTGCCCCTGTTTGTTCAAGTGGGCCTTCACAGTGATATTGTCCATGAGCACCAACACGTGGTTGGAGCGCAGTGTTGAAACAAAACTGCGCAGGGCGAGGTGAACGGCTCTCAGTTCCAACCAATTGATGTCTTGTGCACGCTCTGGAATGGTCCATTGTCCCTGAGCCATGTGGTAAAGATAATGAGCCCCCCATCCATATAGGCTGGCATCTGTCGTGATGGTCTCTCTTGGAGGATCCCTGAAAGGACAACCCCTTTTGATTGTTGCAGCAGTCCACCAGTGAAAGGATCTTAGTACGGTGGTTGGTACCGTAACTTGGGCCCTGGAATTGTTCCTCCCCGACCGCTGGTATGGCAGCAGGAACCACTTCAGAGCCCTGGCATGCAAGCGGGCCCAAGGAACTATGGATATACAAGAAATCATCTTCCCCAGTAATTGCAATAGTGAGGCCAGGGGAACCCTTTTAAGGGTACGGATTTCCTGTACCAGTTTCCTAATACTTTCCTGCCTATTGGGTGAAAGAAAAACCATGCCCTGTGTGGTATCAAGAACCGCCCCTAGGTGAATTAGTCTAGTTGTGGGGGTTAGGTGACTCTTGTCCCAGTTTATAGAAAACCCATGACTCTGAAGAGTGGAAATGGTGAAAAGGGAATCTGCATTAGACTGCTGAATGGATGATGATAAAATTAAAATGTCATCCAAGTAACAATGTAGCCTAATGGGTCTGCTCCTGAGGAAAGCGTTAAGCCACCCAGGACTTTAGTAAAGGTCCTGGGAGCGGAGGCCAGTCCGAAAGGAAGGGCACGCATTACTCGTAGTGTATATTATTATAACAAAACCTAAGAAATTTATAATGGGAAGGCTGAATCAGTATATGCAAATATGCCTCTGTAAGATCAATAGATGTAAGTACGTCCCCCTCCCTGATGCCAAGTAAGATTGACTGCAATGTGGTCATCTTGAACTTGCGATAAACCAGAAATTGGTTGAGGCGTTTCAGATCTAGAATCGCCTCCAGCCCCCCAACTCTTCGACCACGAAGAGATGGGAATAAAATCCCTGACCCTGTTGATCTAAGGGTACCATTTGAATGGCCCGAATCCCCAATAAATGGGAAATGGCAGATTGCATAAGAGCTCTCTTCGTGGGGTCTCTAGAGAAGGGACATTTTACAAAAGAAGTGGTTGGAGAGGAACTCAAGAGCCAAGCCAAACCTGATGGTATTCCTCACCCAGGCATCAGAGGTGGAGGAATCCCACTGGTCAGCAAAGAACCTTAAGCGTCCCGCTATGGGTGCTAGGTCCCTCTCATCATTTGGAACGATGGAAGTTCCTGCCACTAGCTCCCCGGAACTGTCTCCTGTTCTGCCCCCCACATCTGTTTCTACTGGCAAAGTCGGAAGAGTCCGGCTGTTGCCCCTGACTCTGTGGCATCTGTCTAATACTTGTGACAGGTATTTCCCATGTTTTTCTTTTAGTATTATTTTATTTTTTCCATTTATGATATATTTTATAGTAATTATTATAAAAAGAATGGTTGAACTTCCCCAGTATCCTCTTTGTTTCATAGATTCTGTTCAATATAGAAAAGGAATGATTTTCTTGTGTATGATCAATGCTAATCATAATCACTACAATTATTCACTTAAATTGATCACAAGCATCTCCAAGACATACCCCTGTGTGACAAATGGGAGGGGGCTATAATTTGGGCATGTCATTATAAATGTAGGTTTAATAAAATGTGATGTTTATATGAATTTTGAATTACTTATAATGTAAGTTTCCCTTGGGACTTAATCAGGATTCAGTTTCCCTCATCTGGAGGTCATAATTAGAGGAGTTATCCCAGTTCGGTTTGTATGTTTTTTGTCTGTGACTATAGCAGATGAACATCAGCATTTTCCTGCATAGAGCAAAAAACCTGACTGTTATTTTCCTGACAATCAGCATAGTTTTTTTAAATAAAAGTTACATGTATTGTTTATGTCCTGATATGTATATCAACATTCAGCAAATGTATATAGCTTTGTTTCCCAAGTTGAGTTTCTAGTCCAGATCACAGCTGATGTATAATAAGTAGGATAAATTGCTTAGATTAATTCCTGTATTGCTTCTCCCTTCTTCGAATATTTTCTCTGAAAAGAATAATTCCAAATGACAAAGTTTTCCATCTCCCAATCTTTCTGAGTGCAATTTAAAATGTATGCAAGATAATTTATTTGGATATCAGGATGCAATAAATATGGACATATTTATATAGAATGCATAGGCAACTACCAACCAATCAAAATTTGGTTTTTCCAGACAGAACTTAATAAAGAGAAACATCAACCAGACAGTGCTCATTTGTTGGCCAATAACAGAATGCCTTATTCTGTCTTCCAAGATTCTTCCCTCCTGTTCTTAATTAACATAGAAGAGAATAATTATGAGAATTTCTCCATGTTTCTGTGCTTGCCATGGTGATTATAGAGATCTTCACACTTTCTCATACTGAGATGCTGACTGTTCTCCAGCATGACCATAACCCAGGAATTAAGAAGAAATTAAGAATCCCTTCCAGTGAGAGCATAGATTGTCCTTTTTGAGAATAACAAGTCTTTTTTGAAGTGTCTTCCTTTATAAGCATTTCTAAATATCCCAGCACCAGCGTATAGATAAAATAGCTCTTCTTGGAACTGTAAACCCAGTTATAATGGTGTGTGATCAGCAGGAGGCTGTCATTCCTTCAAAGGAACAAGCCTTGTCAAGAAACAGGCATGGCATGAATATAATTTACTGTGTAGATAGAATAATAGACAATTAAAAGCTCATCCAAAGCTTGTCCAAGTTTCTCTGTACTCTCTACTAAACAAACACTGATTCCTAATTTTCTTTTGGGTGCAATTCAGGGTGCTATTTATTACCTTTAAAACTTTACTATCTTTATGTGGCAAAGGGTCAGACTTTCTGCAGGATTATGTCTCCCTAAGGACATCTGTCTATCCTATCAGATCAGATAGACTGGGCACGCCTCCTAATCCCTCCCTTAAACAATGCCATTTTATGGGATCTAGGAGGCATGCCTTTTCTGTGAGACCTCCTGCCCTATGGAACACCCTTCTCCTTGAAGTCTGGCCGGGTTCCTACCCTCCTAGCATTCCAAAAAAGCATTTCAGACCTGTCTTCCCCCCACTCCCCAAGCAATGGGATAGGGCAGCCATGGGCAAACTACAGCCTGGGGGCCAGATCCGGCCCGTTCAGCTGTTCTATCCGGCCCGCGGAGCCGAAAGAGCGGAGGGTTCTCTTGCTCTCCCAGAAGGCTACGTGAAGTAATCTAACTTTGAATTTATATTAATTCACACAAACACTCCATCCATGCTTTTGTTCCGGCCCTCCGGTCCAGTTTAAGAACCCATTGTGGCCCTCGAGTCAAAAAGTTTGCCTACCCCGGGATAGGGTCAGGTGGATGAAAAGATGTTATGTGAGACTGTATATCAGACATTTAATTTTATGTCAGATTTTTAATGTTTACAGTTTTTATAGAAACATGTTACATTGTTTAATTATCAGTATTGTTTTAATTATTGTTTGGGAGTTTGACATAAGGTGGATGGCTATACAGGTGAAACTCAAACAATTAGAATATCATGCAAAAGTTCATTTATTTCAGTAATGCAACTTAAAAGGTGAAACTAATATATGAGATAGACTCATTACATGCAAAGCAAGATAATTCAGGCTGTGATTTGCCATAATTGTGATGTTTATTGCTTACAGCTCATGAACACCCAAATCCACAATCTCAGAAAATTAGAATATTGTGAAAAGGTGCAATATTCTAGGCTCAAAGTGTCCCACTCTAATCAGCTAATTAAGCCATAACACCTGCAAAGGGTTCCTGAGCCTTTAAATGGTCTCTCAGTCTGGTTCAGTAGGAATCACAATCATGGGAAAGACTGCTGACCTGACAGTTGTGCAGAAAACCATCATTGACACCCTCCATAAGGAGGGAAAGCCTCAAAAGGTAATTGCAAAAGAAGTTGGATGTTCCCAAAGTGCTGTATCAAAGCACATTAATATAAAGTTACGTGGAAGGGAAAAGTGTGGAAGAAAAGGTGCAAAAGCAGCAGGGATGACCACAGCCTGAGAGAGGATTGTCAGGAAAACACCATTCAAAAGTGTTGGGGACTTTCACAAGGAGGACTGAGGCTGAGAGTGCATCAGAGCCACCCACACACAGACAGAGCTAGTCTGTTGCTCAGTGGTCCAAAGTCCTCTTCTGATGAGAGCA
>SOZL01000320.1:0-16508 GCA_009733165.1 Naja naja | reverse complement strand
ATTTATTTTTAATTTGATTTATTATTTAATGAGTAAGGAATGGTTCTAAAATGCTGTTAAATATGTGGAAAGTTTAAAATTCCCAAAAGCAGAAAACCTATTTGGCAAATATTGGAAGCTTGAGCAGCTACAAGAAAGTAGAAGGCTTTATGAAGGTCATTGGGATAAAGTTGCCTCAAATCTGCGAGGGTAAATCTAATACCTCTAGCAACTGGCTAGATCTTTGCTTTATTTGCTGAAAGGGGAGAGAATATGGTTGACTGCTGCCATGAAAGTCTCAACATCAAAGCTTCTCCTCAGAGAAACCGACTGTGATCTCTATCCTTCAGCCTCTGGCACTTTAAGGAAAACTGATTGACAGCCAAGAGATTGTGTTTTGTTTTTCTGGGCAGATGGCAGTTTAGGAGCTCCCTGCTGTTCAAAGACCTAGTGGCTGCACCTTTAATCTCAGTGCTTTGCTGTGGATTTTAGTGAAACCACAGTTACTATCTTTGGGCACATTACAAAGAATGGCTAACCTTTTCAAACGTGAATCTAGAGGCTGAGGGAGAATAAGGGTTGACAGGAGAAGGTTGTGGAGGTTTCTTTGGGGAAATGGCATCTTGAATTAGTTTGTTTGTTTATTTTTTAATGCTGCCCATTTCCGCTATTAGGTGACTCTTATTTCTTGGTGCAAAAATTCTCAGTTTGCTAAGACCTTTGAAATAATATAGTCCAATATCCAGCATTCAAATATCTTCTCAAGGTGGGTCTTGTTCCTGTAGACATGAGTTTCATTATTTGCTATCACACTTTAGCTTCTTACACAATGATGGAATGCATGAAGTTCTTGGTTCAGGTCTCCCATTCAGGCCTCAGACATAATCACAAATAATGAAAGAAGAGAATATTTGTAGCTCAGGTTGAACTGTGGAGTGGTGGTTTATGAACTTGGTTGTTTTCTTGCAGTTGTTTCGTTACTAATTAGGTAACATCATCAGGGCTAGAAGGGAGTTGATTCTAGCACTGATGATGTTACCTAATTGAAATGTCTGCAAGAAAACAACAAAGCTCAGAGCACCAAAGACCCCATAATCATCAGTAGTCCAACTATTCTCCTTCTCTTGGGCTTGGTAATAATAGACACTCATCACAGTCTAGGGTAACCTTGAATCTAAATCTTCCAATGTATTGAGGCTACAACTACTTGAGTTTCTCTGAGCAATGGAGCTGTTTGCCCGCACCTCTGCCCTAATGTTTCTATGTCAACACAAAATGTTGACCTTGGCTTTTGAATTAATTATTTTCTTAGTCAAGAAAATATAGTGAATGTCAATCAGGCTGGCTGGCTGTATCAGTGTGTTAAGCCCCTAGGAAATGAACCCAAGATTAATATTAATCTAGCTTTGTATATTATGGAAATGTAGTTACTAAGTTGTTAATTGCCTTGGTTCAACATATTGTACAACCTCAGTTTCTTTTTTTAATTTGAGACTAGTCCTGATTGCATTACTGATTCCAAATATCCTCAGGAGAAATGCAGATACCTAATACCTTGCCAGCATCTGCTCTTTCTGCCGGTAGGGTACATTTGTGTGTGTGTAGTCCCTTGATCCTAGCATATGCCCATCAGAATTATTAGGTGTCCTGAAGATGGCGAATGCACAATGGGTTAAATATTTTTTGTGTTATAGCCAACATTATAGACTACATACAAAAGCCTTATAACCAGTGATCTCCTGGGCCATGTCTTTGAATCAGTTTTTAAAAAGAAAAACAAAATAATGATTAAACAGCTACAACTCTTCTTGGTACAACTCAAAAGGCTCAGTTCACTGAAGAGGGGAGAGGAGTCTTTGGCTCTGTATTTTATGAGTGATCTTTAAAAGGGGAAGAGACGGGGAAAGAAGTAAATCAATTTAGAGCTCTCTAGAAGAAGGAAAAAAAATCTATTTTGCTATTGTACTTCCATAATGAACTAACTGTATGAACTTTGGAAACAAAGACAAGGACTTGTAAATGGTGGAGAAAATTGGAGGTCAGAAAAGCACTCTTAAAAAATGACCCCAGTAGAAGCTCATGACTTTGGCTTAAAAAATAGGACTATGTTGGATCTTATCTCAGAAAGACTGCCCTCCAAGAACAGAGGATTATTTCACAATGTCTAAATCTTGACCTAAATGGAGCACTTTATTAAGGAAAAAAAAAGGATTTTTCAGGTTTGCAGAAAACACAAAGAAAAGCAATTGTCATAAATTCTGCCCAGCTGTATCATGCAGATGGCATGTGAATAGAGAATGAACAAGGATTCTCAGACCACAGCAAACCTCTTGTGTGGAACACTTTTAGTAATACAGTCACGGGGGATTCTGACTTGTAACCTGGTTCTTTCCAGATGTGCTGGGCATCTGGAATTCCAAGTCCTAATTCCTAGCCAGCATAGCCACAATAAGAAAGATCCATTATTTACAACTGTGTACTAACACATAGCCTGATTATGCTTTCAAAAAAATCATGGAGCTGCACTTTCTCATGTTTCTCCACCACTATATCACTGTTATCCTTGAAGTCTTCAGTAACTGGGAAGCTCTGGGGAGGTGGGAATCTGCTTTTCATCAGCATAATCCCTTCTACGCTATTTAATAACACATCAGTGCAGTATTGAATGACGAGGAAAATGTGCTTACGCTTCAAAATTGTCCAGAAAGAATGATTCATTTCAAGCTGTTTGTAGTGAGGACCACATGCAATGAAATAGGCCCGCAAAAACAGTGGACATGTGAAGGTTGTGGGAGATGAGAACAGACATATTCCTCTCGTACCTCTGTCATCTGGCAACACGGGCACTTTGGTCACAGTACAGTAATGGCATGACTTGCCCAGAGAAGGAGATAACTTATTTCCCAGGGAAATCTGTAGGCTTTTTAGGAAAGCTTCAAAGTGATTAGTGCATTGGTCACAACCTGTGATCTGTAGCATGAGAGAGGAAGAATGTTACTCTAGTGTTATATTACATTAGTCAAAAGAGTGATAACTCTTCATAGGGATCTCTCTCTCTCCTCCTTTTCTCCCTTTCTCCGCACCTTCTGAATTAGCTATTCTAGAGGTAGATCAGTACTGGCAGAGGAGTTGCAGTGGCACATTACGCCTCTCAAACAACTTTTTTTTTTAATTATTATATGCCGCCTTCTCTGAAGACTCAGGGCGGCTTACAATTTTGGAGCACAACCCACTGTGCTCAGCAATAGCCTTCATTCCATTGTATATGCCTGCTTATTATTACTAAGCGGCATTTTTACAAGGTCAGCTAATTGCCCCCAACAATCTTGGGTCCTCAATTTTACCTACCCCGAGAGGATGGAAGGCTGAGTCAACCTTGAGCCTGGTGGGATTCGAGCCTACAGTAATTGTAGACAGCTGGATCTTAAGAGCAGGCATTTAACAGCCTGAGCCACCAAAGCTCATAACATTGACAAATGGGACACTATACAATAGTAGTTTAAGACACTGGATTGGCAATAAGGAAACAAAAGATTTCTTTATTTATTGAAAACATCAATCAACTTTATCCTTCAACCAACTCTCCCAAGCTAAAGACATATAAAACATTTTAAATCAATCATTTAAAAAGTTTTAAAAAAAAAACCAAAAACCAAAATCTGATGCCAATTAGTTCTGATGTATGATCATCTAATTTTCTTCCAGGTCTTGGGGAGAAAACCAGGTCTTTAAGTCCACAGAAAAGGTACACTTCCTAGCTCCCATCTAATGACAATATTTAGGGGAAAGGACTAGAAGCGTGCCCACCCTATCTGACCTGCTAGGATAGGAAGATGCCTTTAGAGAAAGACGGTACAGCAGAAAGTCTGGTCCTGTGCCATATAAGGCTTTAAAGGTGATGACCAGCACATTGAATTGCACCTGGGAAAAATTGGAAGGCAGTGCAACTTGTACAACAGAGGTGTTACATGGGTAAATTTAGGAGCCTCCATTACTGTGTGCATGGCTTCATTCTGGACCAGTTAAAGTTTCCAGTTTGTCTTCAAAGGCTGCCTCATATAGAGCATATTGCAGTAATCCAGATGGATGGTGACCAAGGCATGAATGACTATGAACAAGGGTTCCTGGATTTGGTTGATCCTTTGCTGTGACAACCCACTGGGACTTGGACCAGACTCTTTCAGCCCAACATACTTCACAGGTTGTGGTGGGAGAAAATTGAGAGAAGCAGCACTATGCATGCTATCTAGAGCTCCTGAACAAAAGGAATAATTATCGCTTCAAATTAGACAGAAAAGTTCTTGTTATTTAATAGTAGCTATTCCCATCCTGCTTGTTAACTGGGGATAGTGAGAATTGTCTTGTGACACATATGGAGACATTAAGTTGGGTAAGGCAATTTAAAGATAAAGAGATATAAGTAAAATGATGAAAATAAAATAATATGAGTTACCCATCCTTCTTTTTTTGTTCTAAAGATCTACACGATAACTTCTAGAGGAAAACATCCTCAAAAATTAGATAAAGACAATTTTAAAACTTCCAAATTAATCCAACTCTGTTGGCATGGAACAAAGGATTTGTTTTTCATCCCACAGGTACTGTGCAATTTGGAATTCTAACATGCCAAATGTGGTTTGGCAATTGCAATTAAAAACAGCCCCTGTACAGCTATGGCTGCATTCTTCTTTTAGTGCTTTATCACTGTGGAGAAGTGGAGAGGCAAACATGAATGACCTGAGGATGCAACAGAGTGTTGTGATTTATAGGGGGCTTCTGGCTAATCTCTGTAACTTTGTCTTTTAAACTCTACAACCCTGAAACAATGGACAGGGACCCCAAAATGTCAGCCTTGTTTGCTTGGGGGGGTGGGGAAGAGAAGAATCCAGGTAAGGCATGAATGAGGTTCTGTGGAAAGCTTTGTAAAATTTTAAAGCCAAATCTGGTAAGCCAGATAGATTGTCATTGTTCCCTTTCCTACAAATAGAACTCTTTATAGAATAGAATTCTTTATTGGCCAAGTGTGATTGGACACACAAAGGATTTGTCTTTGGTGCATATGCTCTCAGTGTACATAAAAAGAAAAAAAAATACATTCATCAAGAATAATAAGATTCAACACTTAGTGATAGTCATAACTTACTAATAAGCAATAGGAAACAAATAAAACAATATAAATTGTAAAGATACAAGCAACATGGTTATAGTCATAAGTGGGAGGAGATAGGTAATAGGAAGGATGAGAAGAATAATAGCAATACAGTATTAAATATGCTATATAAATATAATATAATATTATAATATAATATAAACTATATAAATATAACCTGCTACTTCTCAAGATGCTGAGCTTATAAAAGGAGGAGCTGCAGGAAGTGGGAAGAGGCTATGGCTCAGGGATAGAGCAAGTGCTTTCAAGCAAAAGGTTCAAATTTTTTCCTTTAAATCCCTGGCATACCAACATGTGAGTTGAAGGAACACATTACTTATCAGTGTTGACAATATTACTGTAATTGGTTCAACCGTTTAAGAACCGCTGGCTAGCGAGTGTTGACGGAGATAATTTTTCTGTTACACGATGTTAAATGCCCCTATCAGACATCAATGGATGGTAATTCAATACCAGTAAAGAGAAATGCTCCTTTGCTCCACGCTTAATTAAATTGCAGAATTTAGTGCCATCTATTGTGATGGTCAATGTGAATAGCTTTCAGAGAGAAATTCATAGAGCAATGGACTATTAATGACTAGTAGGCTTAACAGTTGTTAATCACCTGCTTGAGCAATAGCAGCATACATTTAAGATCAGCAACTAGACATGAATAGCTAAATTCAAATCCTTATTTCATTCATAGCCCCTAAAACAGAGATTTACAAACATTCCAGTAATAATTAAATTTCTGAAGCATAAAGTAGGAAAGTCACTTAAAAGCTAACATTATTAATACAGAGTTGTAACATTATAGGATCTATTTACAAAAATTTACAACACTAGGAAGAAGAAGGGGAAGGAAGAAGAAAGAAGAAGGGAAAAAGAAGAAAAGGAAGGAAGGAAGGAAGGAAGGAAGATTATAATGAGAGTGAAGGAGGGTCTGAGGGCCACCACAGGTGCCTCCCCGACCCAAGTGATGTCAAGATGGCCACACCCACCCTGGCCATGCCCCCAACCCTCCTAAGGTCAAACACAACCCTGATGTGGCCCTCTATGAAATCGCATTGGACATCCCTGCAATAAAACAAATACATGCTCATTTAGATTGACACAATCTATTGCTTTGCTCTTACGTTGCTAACCACTCTGTATCCAAGACCAGAGCAAACAACATGGAGGGTCGAACTCCATGAGAAAAATGCTTTTAAGAAGGTATGGAGTGGCGTTGCTTAGGCAAAAACTTCAGAAGGAAAGAACAAATGACCTTTCATCAATACTGTTATGTATGTAGGTTTAAATGTTATTGGTTTATTTGAATTGGTCTTGTAAAATGTCAAATGGTATTGGTTTAAATAGTGCGGGAAGAAACCCTGCACTCCCATTGGCTAGCAGCTACGGCTGCCGGCTATAAGAAGCAGCCGTAGCCTTACCCGGACGGGTCCATTCGAGCTGTTGTCATTAATAAAGTCTTTTGCTGGAATTCCTCGCCTGACTCTTCATGCAAACTTAACACTGGCGACGAGGATGGGATTTCTGAAGAGAAGACGACGCGACGAACAAGCAACTGAGCGAGATGGCTGCGCTGAACACCCCCCAGCACTGTTCGATCCGGCGACGGAAGACTGGGAATCGTGATGCAGACCGGTTCCACATGTTCCTGGAAGGGAACGATCTCGCCGGCATCCCCGAGAGACGGAAGAGGGCGGTCTTTCTCACACACTGCGGTCCGGCAGTCTTCAAAATGGCAAGGCGTGGCGGAGCAGCAGAATTGAAGGTAATAGAATGGCCCGAATTAGAAAGACTTTTAAGAGCCCATTACGCCCACAAGTATCGTGCCTCATTAAGAGACACGAATTTTACCGTCGGGATCAAGGGGATAGCGAGAGTGTTAATGACTTCGTGGCAAGCTTAAGGGACATTGGGGTGCTTGTGACTTTACCAACGAGAAGAGGCCATGCGTGATCGGTTTGTTTTGGGCCTTAAAGATAAGATCTTACAAAGCAAACTGTTAATGAAACCAAAAATCACGCTTAAAGAGGCTATTGAAGAGGCTGTTTCAGCAGAAGCCACCAAGTCCTCAGCTGCGGCCATGAAAAGATTAACAAGGCCTCAAGCCATTCTGATGGGGAAAAATCCTCAACAACTCATTGCAAACAAATAGACTCTGATTCGGATAGCAGTGAGGAAGAAGAGGGGATTTTAAGCTCAGAATGGAGAAGAAAAGAAAAGACTCTGAGAAAAACAGGCAAGGATCGTTTGCAGAGGCTGTGGGGGCCACCCCACTGAATGCAAGTTCTTTGACTCCATTTGCCTACGTTGTGAGAAACGGGGCCATATAGCCAGAGTCTGCAAATCATCCAGAACTCCACCATTCAGGAAGAAATTTCCTGAGGAAGATTTTAAGCCCAACAATTTAATTGGAAAAATGGGGCGAAATCCAAAAGCAAATGGCAAGAGTGAAACTCACCAAACAATATCCATTGGTCAGTCTTCACATTTAAATAGCAGAAAAGTACATGTGAAGGTGTTTATTGAAGGAGACCGTGCCACATGGAAGTGGACTCAGGCTCTTATTTATCTATGGTGTCATGGGACACTATACACAGACTCTTTCCAAGAATTCAGAAAAACATTTCCAGAAGCAAGCACTGACCCTCAAAGACTACCAAGGGAACAAGATTCCAGTAGTTGGAGCGAGGGAATTCAACGTGCAGTTTAAAGGCCACACCAAACGTTTGCCACTGACCATCGTGGACAAGGATCGCCCAAGTTTGCTGGGACTTGAGTGGTTCAAGCCACTTGGCATCGAGGTGACTGGCATCCATCACGTGAGCAGTTCTGACTGGGAAGAGTCCTTGAAGTCTGAGTTTCCAGAGGTCTTCAGCGAAGGACTGGGCAAGTATATGGGGACCCCTATTGCTTTCAGTTTAGACCCCAAGGTGCCTCCAATTCGTTTAAAGCCCAGGAGGGTTCCATTTGCTTTAAAGGAAAAATTGATGCACAATTAGATAAGCTCATCGCCCAAGGGGTTTTGGAACCTACTGACCACTCCAGATGGGAAACACCCATAGTCACACCAGTCAAGGCTGATGGGTCAGTGAGAATCTGTGGTGACTACAAGGGGACACTTAACCATGCGCTGCAGCAGAGCGCATACCCTGTACCTGTTGTGCATCATCTGCTCCATTCCCTTGGCAGGGGTACAGTATTTGCTAAACTGGACTTAGCTCAGGCATATCAACAATTAACAGTTGATGATGCCACTGCAGAGGCACAAACAATTGTGACTCATAGAGGTGCCTTCAAATGTAAAAGACTACAATTTGGAGTAAGCGTGGCACCTGGCATTTTTCAAAGTCTTATGGAAAGAATGTTGCAAGGACTGCCTGGGGTAGTGCCTTATTTTGATGATGTGTTAATCTCTGCTGAAAATGACACTCAGCTTCAAGAGAGACTCAGAGAAGTCCTTACCAGATTCAGAAAAGCAGGTTTGAAAGTCAAGGAAGACAAATGCACTCTCAAAACAGACAGAGTTGAATTCCTGGGGTACATGATTGATAAACAGGGCATCCACCCCACTGATGCCAAGGTTAAAGCGATCAAGGAAGCCCCTAAACCTCGTTGCAAGTCAGATCTGCAAGCCTTCCTTGGCCTTATTAACTTTTATCACATGTTTCTACCTCACAAAGCATCTATTGCTGAACCCTTACATCGTTTACTTGATAAGAAGGCTGCTTGGATCTGGGGGGAAGGAACAGTCAGCATTTAACAGTATTAAGAGACTAATCACGTCTGATGCTGTGTTGATTCAATTCTCTGAGAATTTACCTGTTGTTCTGACTTGTGATGCATCCCCTTTTGGAGTGGGAGGGGTTTGAGCCATAGGCTTCCCAATGGCCGGGAAGCCCCAATTGCATTCTACTCTGCGCTGTCCAAAGCAGAGAGGAACTACAGCCAATTGGACAAGGAGGCTTTAGCAGTTGTAGCAGCTGTTAAGAAATTTCATGAATATCTGTATGGCAGGTCATTCACCATTGTTACAGATCACAAACCTTTGCTTGGCATCGTGGCAGGAGACAAACCTACACCTATTATCCTGTCACCAAGAATGCTGAGGTGGACTGAATTTCTTGCAGCCTACTCCTACAAACTGATTCACAGGCCTGGCAAGGACATTGGACATGCTGATGCACTGAGTCGTTGCCCACTACCTTGCCACAAGGAAGACTGTGAACTTGAGACTCACACCTTTTCCTGGAGACCGTTGCTAAGCTTCCAGTCCATGCTGCTGAGATTGCCAGAGAATCTGCCAAAGATGCTGTGTTGGCACCTGTTATGGGCTGGATTAAGAAAGGTTGGCCTCTTCAAGATCTACCTCACTTTGCTCAACCTTTCAAATCCAGGCAAACTGAATTATCTGTATTAAGAGGATGTATTTTGTGGGGTAACAGGGTGGTTATTCCTGCAAAACTGCAAAGGGAGGTTTTGGAAATGTTACATGAGGGTCATCCTGGGATTGTAAGGATGAAAGGTTTGGCCAGGAGTTATGTATGGTGGCCAGGTATTGACAAAATGGTTGAAAACTGGGTTGCCTCTTGTCCCAATTGCCAGGTAGTCAGGCCTGCCCCACCTCGCCCCCACACAGGAATGGGAATGTCCTAGGGGCCCATGGTCTAGAATCCACATTGATTTTGCAGGTCCTACAAGAGGGCACACGTTTCTAGTAATTGTTGATGCATACTCCAAATGGCTAGAGGTTATTCTCATGACTTCTACTACTACTGAGGCTGTTATCAAGCAGCTCAAAAGCTCTTTGTAACCCATGGGTTACCAGATGTCCTTGTCTCTGACAATGGCCCTCAATTCACGTCTAACATTTTTGAATCCTTTCTAGCTCAACAGGGCATCAGACATGCCCTTACAGCCCCTGGGCACCCTTCGCCAACGGCGGGCTGAACGTATGGTACGCTTTACCAAAGAAAAGCTTCAGCAGCTGGGTCCTGGGGACATCTCTGAGAAGCTTGAAAAGCTTCTTAGTGTTCAGCACATCACTCCTAGCCCATCAACTAACTTGTCCCCAGCAGAGTTGTTAATGGGCAGGAAACTTAGTCTTCCTTGACCGACTTCATCCCACTTATGCACCCAATACACCACTGGATTCCACTTCCAAAGTTCGTTCTTTCAGTGTGGGAGATTCTGTCTATGCTAGGAACCTTACAGGTGAACCTTTGTGGATTCCTGCTGAAATAACTCACATCACTGGCCCTCTTTCTTACAGGGTTCAAACAGAGGATGGCCTCCTCTGGAGCAGGCACATTGACCAACTTAGATCCCGGTTCACTCAGGAACATCGCCCTGTCTCTCTCTAGGTCCCTCACCTGATGTCTCTTCTAGGGGAAGGGGAGGAACAGGAGGAATATCAGCAAACAGGAATCAACCCTTGTGTAGCGAGCCATTGCGGCAGGAACCATCCCGAACCCTGTCACAATGCCAAGATCCATCATTAGAAGTAGAGTCATTACGACAGGAACCATCCCGAACCCTGTCACAATGCCTAGATCCATCCTTAGAAGTGGAAGATTGTACATCACTACCAGATTTGGGTGTTGACATTGGAATGGAGATGGGTTGGGAGGAGAGACCAGATTCTAACAGTCTAACAGGGTCTTCTTTCACAGGAAGTCCTAACAGGAAATGTCAGCAGACACATTTCCCTCTCACTGGGTGAGAACAATAAAGATTCTGAACCACGAAGGTCTCAAGCGTACGTAAGAGCCCCACCTATTTAAGGGAATACATTAGATAGGTTGGGGTTTGGTATGGACTGAACCTAGTGGGGAGGGGTGTTATGTATGTAGGTTTAAATGTTATTGGTTTATTTGAATTGGTCTTGTAAAATGTCAAATGGTATTGGTTTAAATAGTGCGGGAAGAAACCCTGCACTCCCATTGGCTAGCAGCTACGGCTGCCGGCTATAAGAAGCAGCCGTAGCCTTACCCGGACGGGTCCATTCGAGCTGTTGTCATTAATAAAGTCTTTTGCTGGAATTCCTCGCGTCTGACTCTTCATGCAAACTTAACAAATACTGCATTGAAACCTAGCAGGAGTAGAGAGGCAGTTAATCAGAGCAATCTTCTCTCTGCCAGCCTTCTCTGGTGGAGCCATAATTAAGGGGAACTTCAGATGTAACAAACCAAAGGTACTTATTTTCTATATCGCTATATTTAACTCTCAATTGAGTTCAGATATTGCTCGCAAGGAGGTCTAAAGAGTCACCTCACAGTGAGGTGGGTGACAAACAAATCTAATAAAATAAAATAAAGTTCTGTGTCCAAAAATTCTTAAATTTACAACACTAGAAAAATGCAGTACAGAACATGAAATAAGATGAGATTCTAATATCTTTTATCTGATACAGATTTTGCAGGAAACATTCATCCAAATTGTTTCTCTAGTGCAGGGGTGTCAAACTCAAGGCCTGGGGGCCAGATCCGGCCCATGGGGTACTTAGATCTGGCCTGTGGGGCCACCCTGGAAACAGTAAAGGACCAGACTGCAGTGCTTCTGCCAGTGAAAATGGGCTCCCGAGCTCCATTTTTGGATGCTACAGCCTCCTGCAACCCTCTGCCAGTGAAAATGGAGCTCGTGTGGCCCTATTAAAAACTAATTGTCCCAGATAAGAACAAGCCTTGCCAAGGTTGTGCAAGGCTGCCAAGAACACTAGATTAAATTGCAAGGAAATAATCAAAACAAAAGTCTCCAAACACAAACCAGGATAGTCCGAACTTCCACAAGACTTGAAGTGCAAGAACTTCTTTGCTTCCTGCAAAGAATCCCACCTCTGAGGGCTGGCTTTATCCCTTAAGGGAGGGGACATCACCTTGCAGCCTTACTCCCGAGTTGCCTGTGCTGCTGGTCTTTCCTTCGAGCAGCCCTGTGCGCACATGCACTGGGCACAGGCTCCTCGGGGTCCTCTGCATCTCTGCTGCCAGCCTCCACAAGCTCTCAAGGCAGCACTCCACTCTCTGATAGTCCAGGCCCCATCCCTGCATCACACACAGGCCAGTGGTGGGATTCAAATTTTTTTTACTACCGGTTCTGTGGGTGTGGCTTGATGGGCGTGGCAGGGAAGGATACTGTAAAATCTTCAGTCAGAGGTGGCATTTGCGGTTTCGAACTACTCAAAATTTCTGCTACCAGTTCTCTAGAACTGGCCAGAACCTGCAGAATACCACCTCTGGCGCAGGCCCCTCATCCAAGTCCTCGCTCTCCGAAACCTCAGCTGTCCACACCTGCTGCCAGTGAACCACAACACCTGTTAAGCAGCTGGCTCCATATGCTGAACACTTGCTGAAGCCTGGGTAAGAATAGGAGACTGAATCATTCAGGTCACAAATCCTATCCACTGTCCTACACACATGCACACACACACACGCACTCACGCACACATACACACTCCCACCCTGTGTCTTTAAGGGCAGCCAAGAATAGTGAGTCAATGTTTTAATAAGATTAAACTGCAGTTCTGGGCAGCTTCTGAATATGAAAACGTAGGAGGGTGTCATTTTGTCTTGTGCATCTAAATCAGTCGTGCTTTCTGGGGAAGGTAATGGTGGTGGTGGGTCCCAATAATGGGGCTTCAAAACTTTGTTTAAAATAACGTTTGTCACAACTGATGATGATCTGATTTTTAATCTGATCTTATCTCTGATATTGTTATTGTAAAAATACTATCTTGCCTTTTTGTTGTTAGGCTTAAAAGAGCTGACCGCTGTTTCAGATAAATATTAACGAATGAATGATGAATGCTTTCATTCATTCTTTCAAAAATTTTATTTACTTTTATTTTATTTATTTGATTTGTCAATCGCTTACAAGATAATAGGTGTAAGTATAAACATAGTTATGAATACATGGAATGGATGCATATAAGAAAAATAAAAATAATCAATAGGACAGGGACGGTAGGCACGTTGGTGCGCTTATGCACGCCTCCTACAGACCTCTTATCCAACTTTCTAATACATAGGTATTACTCAGGATAATTTAGAACTGGGAAAATATAGAAGTGAAAACAAAGTGAGACGGATACAGCCACATAACAACAAGGCAAAATTCTAGAAGAATAAAGGAACGTTTACCAATGTGATCACAAAGCTGATTATAATAATAGCAACAAAATTATAAAGTACCACAATAGAATACTAGAACCAGAGGTGGTATTCAGCAGGTTCTGACCAGTTCTGGAGAGCTGGTAGCAGAAATTTTGAGTAGTTTGGAGAATTGGCAAATACCGCCTCTGACTGGAGATTTTACAGTGTCCTTCCCCTGCCACGCCCACCAAGCCACGCCTACAGAAGCGGTAGTAAAAAAATTTGAATCCCACCTCTGACTAGAACAACGTAAAAAAAAATCTCTGTAGCAATCAGAACTGAAAACATCAATGGAAAGGAGAAACCTGGGTGACAGGAGGCAAAAGAGAGCATTCCCAACTATTTTAATGTTGCCAATAACTGGATTCCTCCTTAAAAAACATTTTAAGAGTAAGATAGAACGATGGCACAAAAAGACCTAGGGGTCCACTGAGTCTGCCATTTGAGTTTGTTTTTTATTTTCTTTTTAATTAATTAATTGATTGATTGATTTTTATTATTCTTTTAATGTTTTATTTATTTTACAAGTAGTCCACGACTTGCAATGGTTCATTTAGTGACCATTCAGAGTTGCAACAGCACTGAAAAATCATGTGATCAAAATTCAGATGCTTGGCAACTGGTTCATACTTGCTGTGTCCCCAAGGTCATGTGATCACCTTTTGCAACTTTTTGGCAAGCAAAGTCAATGGGGAAGTTAGAATAGAATAGAATAGAATAGAATGGAATGGAATGGAAGGGAAGGGAAGGGAAGGGAAGGGAAGGGAATAGAATAGAATAGAATAGAATACCTTTATTGTCATTGCATTCCACAAATACAATAAAATTTGAAAGCTACTCCAGCACAGTGCCCCAAACACCACATCACAATCACACTATAGAGTTTTAAAAATTAAAATAATAATAATAGGACTAAATCACAAATGCACTGTTTGGTTCAAGACAATTACTGCTTTGGAAAAGAAACTGCTTCTCAATCTAATAGTCCTCATTTTAAGACACCTATAACGCCTCCCTGATGGTAACAGATCGAACTATGAACGTCCAGGATGAGAATGGTCTGTGGAGATTTTTAGTGCTCTAGACAGGAGCCTGGTCTTCAATCTCTTTCAAAGAGAGCAACCGATGATTCTTTGTGCTGTGTTTATAACTCTCTGGTGCATCTTCTTATCCACTGCAGAGCATCCAGCATACCACACCATTATACAGTATGCCAAAATGCTCTCGATGGTAGACCGGTAAAAAGCAACCAGCAACTTCTCACCCAAACCACTCTTTTTCAGCAGCCTCAGAAAGTGCAGGCGTTGTTGGGCCTTCTTTGCAGTGGCCATAGGTTGGGCCGACCAAGTAAGATTGTTGGAAATATGAGTTCCTAGAAATTTAAAACTATGAACCCTTTCCACACAGTCTTCATTGGTATATAGTGGGAGAGGCTCTGCTTTGTTTCACTTAATAACCAGGTTACTGACTTATCAACTGCAGTGATTTGCTTAACAACGGTGGCAAGAAAGGTCATAAAATGGGGCAAAACTCACTTAACAAATGTCTCATTTAACAACATAAATTTTAGGCTCCAATTGTGGTCGTAAGTTGAGAACTACCTGTACTTAATCAATTTTCATTTCATCTAGATGATCTAGACAGTTAGCACCCAGTCTTGACATTTTAATTAACTAAATTATATCTTCATCTCATTGTGCAGAATTGTCAGCTGGATTAATTAATCAAATTAAAAGCAAATCTGCAGGCAAACCACCTAAAATGTATCAGTAATATAGCTACAGTATAGGTAATCCTGTACCATGAACTAAAGTTTTGTGATCCTTTTAAATCAAGCCTCTAATATAGTCTTTGAAACCTGTTATTTTTGTGACTTTCTTGGACGACTTAAGACAAGAACAAATGAAATCTTGTTAAATTTGCTATTTTTTCAGCATCCTTTATTATAAAAGTCTACAGGATTGTCTAACTCTAACCTATTTTTAAAATACACAATAACGTTGTAATAAAGTAGTGTGAGCTTCTGTTCAAAAGTTGCATTTCCCCAGCTCCTAGACATGTTAATTGTATGCTGAGCTGTATAAATGCAAAATTCAATTTTCACTGTCAGGTATCCTGGGAATTTATGCTAAAGACAAGTCACTTTTCATGCTTTAATTAAACTTCTAAGGAGGAAAACAATATAAATATGTTCAATAGCTAACAATATAACAATAAAAATACATGTGGTGTTCTTCCTATACAGACTCTAGAGAAAGATGTAATTTAAAATTTTATTACAGCTAGGTCATGATTCATGAGCATTGAAACAATATAATATTTAATTTAGTGGGAATTGTACAATGTTAGTGGGTTGCTTTTAATGTGAACCAAAATTTGATTAGAGCAAGGCTAAAATATTACAATTAAGGTTATTGGGTTAGTATCAGGATATTAGATACTTCTACCAGCGTGGTGGTGCAATGGGTTAGAAGCAGAGTTCTACAGACTACTTCTGCTGCTTGCCAGCTGCCTGCAATTGGCAGTTCGAATCCCACCAGGCTCAAGGTTGACACATTCTTCCATCCTTCTGAGGTGGGTAAAATGAGGACTCAGATTGTTGGGAGCAATATGCTGACTCTGTAAACTGAGAGGGCTGTAAAACACTATGAAGCAGTATATAAGTCTAAGTGCTACTGCTATTGCTACTTCAATCTGCACTTATTTTTCTCATGTGCATATGCTGTCATATGTGTTAGTTTTGGGATTTGTTTCAATCATTTCAAGAAGTGCCCTGTATAAAATGAACAAGAGTAGATTCCTTCATATAAATACACTGAGAACAATAGTTGATATATGTTTACTTAGAAGTTCCCCCCTTGCTTGGGAACTGCTGATTGCCGCCTTTCTAGTCTCAGTGTCTATGGAGATTCTCAGTCATCCAGGTGATGGTTATCCCAAAGGTGCTCAAGAAGCTTCGTGGATGAAAGCGGAAAGTCTTCAAAGAAATCCAGTTGCCTCTTGAAAAGCACCTTTGGGACAGTGGTGGGATTCAAAATTTTACTACTGGTTCTGTGGGTGTGGCTTGTTGGGCCTGGTGTTGCTTGGTGGGCATTGCTTGATGGGCGTGGCAGGGAAGGATACTGTAAAATCTCCATTCCCACCCCACTCTAGGGGAAGGTTACTACAAAATCCCATTCCCTCCCCACCCCCTAATCTGCTTTCCAGCTCCGTTCTCCTGTTCA